>CAWUFW010005634.1:600000-807500 GCA_963921515.1 Calotriton arnoldi
CTTTGTTTGTATGATTGGCCAATTTTGGAATTTGTTTTGTAAGTTATATATGCATTGCAATTCATATAGGCAGGTAATGAGGAGATTTTTCTCTATTTGAAATTGTTTGAACAGCGCAACGTACAAAGAGTACCTTAAGCGCTACTTTGATTATAATACTGCATATTCTGCACTATTTTTGGCATGCCTGTTTCCAGTACACTTCGCAGAAAGTGTTGCTGTTTTGGAGGTACCGATATGGATTTAGTAAGTACTTAGTTGACTCCCCTCAGAGGGGATACCTAAATAGGTTTAGGTATAGTAAAAAGATATTTCTTCCTTGGTGACTAAGTACCCCATGGAACTAAATATGTACATAAAACGGATCCGGATCTGCGCACTTAGTAACATTCATAAGTGGTGATATGCAGAGCGCTTTTTGAGTGTTCTACCAGCCAAAACTGGCGAATTTGGCGTATTTCAGCTTTTTGACCATGGAACAGTTTTTGGGCTACTTTTGAGAGCTCTTCTTGTAAATATGACTTACAATTAGTATTTACAAATAGGTTGGTCTTGCGTACACTTTGTAAGCTGTCCTAAGTATTGATTTGTGGGTTCAATGTGTGTTTAAATGTCTATGTGGGGTTTTTGGTTTGACATTGGTAATACTTGTGTGAGTACTCTGTGTACGAATGGCTGGCTTTAAGCGCGCTGTGTTGTGTCCTTCTGTAACTGTCTGAATGAGCTCAATGAGTTTGTTTATGTTTTTTTTTGCTGTCATTATTCTGTTATGCAAAATGTCATTTAGTTACTTACATATTAAATAAAAATCCAGAAATAAATTATGTAACATATGCTAAACAGCTGCATGTTACTATTAAATTGACAGAGTAAGACACTATACATGTGTGCAAATTGCCACAATGCTAAACATAAAATTAGAATTCGTATTCAATAGGATTAAAATAGGCCTCATACAGAGAGGTAGAAAAACGAAATTGTGTGTTTTGTAATCAATAGACTTAAATACACAATGTTACAGCCTTTTCTTTAAACATTGTATTAGACATTAAAAGGCATGCACATCATATGAGTGAATTTGGTCGTTGCTGAACTAAATATACATTATAGAAAGATAGATTTGACTGCATTGAAATGCCTCAGTTTTTAAATAGACTGTGACATGCTTTTCTCTCAGCACCCGAGAAAAAGCTTTCCGACAGCTGTGTTTAAACTGACTAACTGAAAGAAACCGTTTGACACAGCAAATGGGGATTTAACTCTGTCAGGGTATTTCAAATAATAAAGGGGTTTTTCCTGAGAAAGGCGTGAAAATTCGACGCCTGCTGACACACAACAGCTGCATAAATAGCATATGGCTATTCCTGCTCACGGCCACAGACAGGAATGCTGCGTCAGCGATATTTTAAGTCAGTGTAGGTATACAGGCCTGCATTATTTTAAAAGTTTCAAAACACCAGTTTCATTATTTTGGATAACAGAGAACAAAATTGAAAGTAGGGATTTCCTTTCTTAATGCCTTCTTTACATAAGTATATCTATGGTTCCGATGTTAAATGATAACTGTCCATTAAAAGTGGCGCAGACTTTTCCTGTTTCAAGTAAGGCTTCTGTGCTTAGGGTTATGAATGAATGTGTTTAAATATGATAGGCTACGAATGAAGCTTGCTTTTCCAATGTGGAATCATCAAAATGGTTGGTTTTATTGATAAAAAATAAAATTTAATTATATGGGAAAAAATATATTGCTAAAAATAAATGCTTTAAATTCGTTTTTCATCTTTATAAAGCCTAATCATCATACTGTGAATTCCTAGCATCAAAGTTGAATTTAAGCAGTGCTGTACCGCAATAAGAAGGGAACTTAAATGTGAAATGTCACTTTACCCAGCCGTACAAAACTTGTTTTTAAAAGGGTATATCTTATGCATTTCTGATTTCCCATTCCTGGGCTATCTAGAGAACACTCTGGGGGTTCCTATTATGCAAAAATATTGTAGGATATTCATTTTTAAGTGCCCCTACCACCAAAGTCGAAATTGAGCTAAAATTCACAATTTTACAAGCAGTTCTACCACTCAAGGCAGTTTTAACGTGCTCTTAGGCTTCAATAAAAGTATATATATGCAAGTATAAAATAAACAGCTGCCTCTGCATTACTAGATTGCACACCACTGTACATAACTGAGAATAAGTATAGGACTGCTTTTCGCTGTGATTCTCCAGAGTTGCTTTGCAATACAAAACCGCATGGCAAGCCTTGCACACAAAAATGAGCAGCTGCTGAACGGGTCAAAGGTCGGAGTTCTGTATTTAGCTACTTAGCAGGCTGAAGGGTAATGTTTGCTTGGATACTTCGACCTTCGAAAGATTTTTGAAAGACGAGATGATAGCGCAAAGAGAGAAGAGAAGCTTTGCTTCCTATTTTTGGCAAACACACGTTTTGCGCAGTCCTATGCCACGAAAGGAAGACAACCCTCAGTTGAACATTGATCTGCCATTTATATAAAATAATGGTTTTAGTTTAAAGAATACTGTGTAGGGGCTACGATAAGGAGGAAATGGATTTTAGTTTGCATTCATGCGCCCTCATGTTAATCTAGTACAATTGCTGTAGAAATTGGTTTAAAGTTAACTCAATTTGCATTATGTTAGACTGAATCAGAGAATAGCCACTTTCTAAGATATCTCCTACAAGTTTGTTTGTGCCCAGTTGCTACAAATAGGGGTTGAAAGTGTTGACAGAAGTAAAACCTGTTTCAGGTTTTCCTACTGTCAAAATGGGGGAAGGAGGCTAGCTCCTCTACAAATTAAGAGTAGGCAAAATTATGTTTTCTCTCTTCTTTTTCTCACTTTTTTTTAGTCTGTCTAAAGCTGTCTAGGAAATGGCCATGTGACAGTTAAGGCACTTTGCATTGTTCATAAGGCGGCACACAAAATGGGGCCTAAACCATTACAGAGAATGTTTACTTGGTACTCCCCAGCTAGAAGTCTTCGTTCCTTGGCAGCCCACCTAGTATGTACCCCACGAGTCAAGAAAACCCGACTAGGAGGTAGATCATTTGGCTATGCAGCCGCAAGGTTATGGAATGAACTACCAAGTGAACTCAGACAGACTGATGACTTACTGCAGTTTAGAAAAAGCTAAAAACCAGGCTCTTTCCAAAAGAATAGCCTTGAGAGATTGGCGCATGATGATTCATAGTTTTATAGCTGCACAGTGATTTAGGTAATCCCAGCGCCAGGATGCCCGTTGGGTGACAGCTGCGCTATATAAATGCTACTTACAATTACAATTACAATTGGCTATTCTGTAATACTGTTTTAAAATTGTTAGAATTAATAAAAAGATGAAACACATAAGCTATGTTACTGCCCATCCTGTATGAAAGAATGAGTAGAACAGATTGATGTTCCCTTATTTGATCTTTAAGGAAAATTGTATAGTGGGGGTTTCTGTTCAAAAATCTCAGGTGGCAACACTATTATTGTTTATGTTATTCTCATGTTCTATACAGTTTTGCAAGGGCATTGCTAGTCTTTTATTAGCTAGTCTCTGTAAATAAGCTGACAGCCCTTATTAGAGCTGGAGATAGGTTTTTTTCCTTTTGAAAATGATGTTGCATAGTCCAGATCGTGAAAAGTACAATGCAGGAAAGACGCTCATGTGATCCTTAGCAAACATTTTGAAGGAAAATATTGTTTTATAGGAGTTTGTTTGTCATAACATGTTCTGCTGGAGAAAAAGTACCCACTATGTTGAAGTTTAGTTCTTTTTGCAATAAGAATCCCTGTTAAATTAGCAGTTTTAGATTTTCCTGCTGCACCTATAACATGAGAGCATGGTCCTAAGCATAACATGTAAGAGAAATTATTTTACAAGTGTCTGCAGTCCTGTACAAGTAATGTAAAATCTATGAGTAAAAGTGTAGAACATTTCCTTTTTCTTGAGGGTTCTTCAGATTGGTAATATAGGAATACACCAATGTAAGTATTTGGAGTATGTCTGTATTGTTTTTCTCTTTTCCTCAGAATTTAGTAAATGAACACAGACTTCCTTGGCTGTTTGGGATTGGGTGATGTATTACTCTTGTCAGTTCACCAAAACGTTCCTTTTATACTTGCCAATAGGTCCAGGGTTTTCTACTCTCAGATAGATGAAGTGGTTCTTGGGTGCCTTGCTAATGTATGGGGCGCCCCAAGACTAAGGAAGTATTCTGAGACTATCCTCTCTGTTGTTAGATTATTTCTGTGCCTTGTCTAAAGACCTCTTGTTCTGTCCACCAATAGATATTTGCTGCCTTACAACCATTGCCAGAGGGGCCCGGACATCAGATCCAGCCTGGGGAGTCAGCGCCACTGCAGCTTGAAGCCAAAGTGAAGGTAACCAGCACAGGCGTTGCTGGCAACTAGGACCTCAGTGAAGGCGGAAGCACTGGGACGTGAAGTGTGTACCCCTGCCACTGTCTTGGGCGAAAGACGGGGTCACAAATCAGGATGAAGAAATCTTTCTGTGGATCCAGTTTTTGATGCCGCCCAGCTGAGAGAGTCACAGACCGATAAGGACGGCAAGGAGGCTTTTGCTTGAGGTGACCCCCTTTGAAACAAGGGTTGCTTCAGGCCTCTTAATCCTGGTCCCAAAGTGAATGCAAGTCTACGCCTTTGTTTGTTGATCAAGAGATGCCCGAGCACATTGGGTACAATTTGTGGCCCCAACAAAAGAGCAGTGCGCCAGAAGTGCAAATACAGGAGTTAGGGAAGGACTTGAGTTTAGGGTACAGGTGCTATGCCCTTGGTGCCTGTTAGATTAAAGTGAAGAAAACTGGTGCACTGCCTGAGACACTGGATAGGATCATTGAGGGTATTTGCCCTGGGGGTGATTGCCCTATCCTGAAAGAAAGACTTTTTCTTCTCCGTGATTCTTGAGTTGCGAGTTGTGCAGCTCCACCGTGGGAACAACAAGAGCCTGCCTGTGAGGCTCAAAACGGACACAGGGAGAAGACTCCCTCTGGCTGGTTGGTTCAAGGACTTTTTGTTGTTGTTAGTAATGTACCCCTTTGGTCGTCCCATTTGTTTTGGAGGAGCAGCCCTTTGCGGCTCCTTGTCCTAATTCCTATGGCCCTGTGTGGTCCTCCTGGTCCCCGGAGCCACAATTGTTTTTGTAATAATATGTCTGATTGCTTTAATATTTTTTAAGAGTAATGTTTATTCTGCACGAGAAACGTTCATCTGAGCATGTTACTTTACTCTTTCCTTAAGTATATTAATTGATAATTTAGCCCTCATAAGAAATACTGGAAAAGTCTATTGAAAATGTTTTTATTAAGTATGTGCTGTTGGCTATTAATTGAAATAGATAGTCACTGAAATACATCAGAGCCCTGAAACTTAGAATTAGACTAGATGATTTTGGACTCTTGTTTCTGCTTGGAGCTGGAAGCTACTGACTATCCTGTGTGTAATGATTAATACTTTTTACATGCTGTGTATGTATCCAATGTGGTCCAATGCTTTGCTCCATTTGCATCTCTGCTTGTATACCTGGGAAGAGGGAACGTTGCTGAAACAAAGGCCCAACAAATGTTGAATAAAGAGGTGGCCGAAATAATGTTAATAGATGTACGGGATGAATATTTAGATTACCCCAGATAAACGAATGTCTTCAGCCAATGCTGAAAGGGCCGTCTGTTGTAATTTGGCAGCACTTAAGTTAAGCATTGGCTAAAGACAGCCTGTATTCAGAGGCTAAATTGTCCGCTTTGTGGAATCCATTTTGTATTTCTGTCAGCCATTTTGGCTGCCATGTGCTACCATGTGCTCGCCATGTGCTCTGTCCTACCTTCCTGTTAACTGCTCTTGAAATCTGCCTAGAGACAAGTTAACTTTAGTTCCTCTTGCTTTGCACATGCTCAGTTGAGCTTGCAGCTGTTTCAAGTTTATAAATGTCAGGATGTGTCTACTAAAAGTAGAAACTGTTATCTCCACCCACTTGTCGACTGTGCATTCTCTGTATGACCTTATATGTACCTACAACCAGCATTTGTGTTTGTACCGCCTTCATTTGAGCCCCTGTGTGGGTATAAAAGGACCAGGATCCTTCCATTCAGTGTGCTACTTCATGCATTACTTAAGGGTGATGTGTGAATGTTAGCTCCACCTTATAAGGTTTAATAAACTCTGTCTTTTATATTTCAGTTTCTGTGCCAACTTCTTCCTAAGTGTCTAAGGACTCTGTGCAGAGAAGGGAGAACCCCTAAGCACTGGTAGGCCTTGCTGAGGCTCACCACAACACCGGGACTTCGTAGAAAAAAGGTTCTTGGTGGTAGCACGACCACTAGACCAGTGCACTAATACGTCAGCTCCCGCTCTCGTCTGCAGTCCCAGGGCAGCCCTTAACATCTTTGGTGCCACCTTCTTTAATGATCAACTGACCCCAGACATGGAATTCCAGTGCAGTGCCGCTCATCTCAATCACTCGGGGGAAATGAATCCCATGGGATTGGGTGCAAACCCCAGCATAGACACCCCATGCCAGGAAATCTGGGATAGCAAGATCAATAGGTACACATGGTTGGAGGGGAAGGGGCAACCCCTAATTGTACGGAAACTTATGCTGTACTCTTTATGTTTCACAGGCAAAAGAACCATACCATTGGGCAGCAACGAGAATTACAGCATGATACTGCAAGTACCAGACCTGTAATAGGGCACCTCCACATTGATGGATTTCTACTGGCATTGCGGTGACCTTGCCTACACCCAGCTTATCCCTGGATGGCGGTGCTTCTGCGCCCTCGTGACCATACACACCCCAACACTGGTCATCCCTGGAGAAGATCTGTCTGAGTTGTCTCAACATCCGTTGAAGAAAACAACTCTGTTGCATCAGGCTCGAAGGAGAACTGCTGATTATTTCAGCTGGGCTCAGTACAAGGACATTCCAGAAGAATTCAGACTGTTCACAGAAGCTCAAGTAAACACTGGAGGGTCAATACCTTTTTCATCATGCAAACAAAAGCAAACGCCCACTGGTTACTAATAACCAGATGGGAGCTGATGCGAATGATTAACAATACTGAGCTCGGCCTAAACGCTATCAATGAAGAACTGCGAGCCATCCCCCTTATGGTGATGCAACATCGGTACGTGTTGGATTTGATTACCACGATGGAGGGTGGGGTGTGTGCCAAGATTGGTGCTTCCTGTTGTACTTGTATTCCCGAAAATGACATGAACATGGGACATTAGCCCCCGGTGCTATCCAAGATCTTCATAATCTACAAGACGATATGAAGAAGGAGGGAGGTGCCCCAGGGCAGGACTGTTTGCATACAATCTTTTCGTGTATCCCCTTATGGGTGTCTAAGTTACTGACATCCGTGATGCCAATTATCCTTGCTGTACTTCTGTTATGTGGTTTCCTACAAGTTAGGGTTTCTTGCTGTAAAAAAGCAGTCCTCAAATTAGGTAGTATGCACTTAGCTAGGGAAAAAGCAACCGACACTGCATACATACACACACTTTCAAATAACATAACTGTCATGACATACAGGAGGATAGAGTAGTTGATGAATCAACTAGAGGGGGGAATGTTGGAATGGGTGAATACGATGTCGATGAATGTCATTATTTGCGCAGGCCCGACAACGGCAATATCAGCAAATGCAATGGGAATGCATACCATAGCCTGTGCCCGTAGAACCACGTCATTGCCCGTCAATGCAATGTTAATGTATACCGTAACTTGTGCAGCACACAGCAGTGGCGGCATCAGCAATAATGATACCAATGTATGTCATAATCCATACTCGTACAATAATATTATTGTTGCCAATAAGAACAATGTCAATGTACGTTCAGACCAAAGCAAACATAACTTTGTCAATACCAGTAAGAACTATGTCAATGTACAAGATGACAACTGTATGCACAATGTTGATAATGTCAACAAAAATGATACCAGTGGCTGCCATATTATTCTTAGAAGTTCCAATGAACTCACATCATTGCTGTCAGATTCACCCAAGGTGACCTCCCCGTCAACCTCAAGTCAGAGATATGTGGTCAGGCAGGTACGGCGTCCCATGCCCACGCCTATCGAGTAACAGGTCACAGGTTGGGGTCCTCCATAAACTAAAGGCAAACGCATCCGTGGAAAACCCTGATTGATTCCACAGATAGATAGTTGCACCACAAACAAGTCTGAGGTAATTGGCCCCAATAAAACACCTTTGGCCAATGACTCGCGTTCCCCAGAAATACCACAAAGCTAGATACCTCATGTAGACAGGTGCACTCAACCAATCAGGACACGACATGCACACCACATGTAGTGATCACGTGCTCCTCATGCCAGACATCTGGACACATACACACTGGCCCACATTAGCTCACCCCGAGGTCGAGAGCCTTCTCTGTCCTTATCAGATGCACACATTTGATTGATTTACGACTAAGATGCTCTTTAGGAATGTAGAGATCATTTTATTGTACGTCATGAAGTGTATAAATTGACGCCCAAAACTTTGTACATTGAGAGATTTTGAGCAGATGAACTCTTTCCAGGCTCTCCCGGCTGCAGTGTTTAATTAAACTAACGTGTTCCTGTTTTGCCAAACGCCTCTTGTCTTTTTATTTATTTATGGTAAAAAGCATATCCAAGCAACAGCTTCTTAAAATTCTTATAGGAAATTTCATGGGAAAAACATGCTTTGGGAACTCCCAACCATTTTCTCGGCCGCTGCTTCACGGATCACCCAGAAACTTTCCAGGAAGGAGCTGGCGTAGATGACCTTTTTTTAGCTTTTGCCTGCACAGCGATTACACTGTGCTTGCAAAATCTCTTGTATTAGAAAAATAGAAAAAAAAATCTTAAAAGGGGTTTAGAACCCGCCCATTATTTACCATTCACTGGAATCAACATCACTCTAATTTCCATGCTTCTGATTAGCACGCTGTATGCTTTTACTTTGAACATCTTCCCGCTTTGCCTGTCCATGCCCTGGAGCATGGCCCAAGTACAGCTTTCGGTCATTAGCCAGTGGCTAGTGTCCTTTCACTGGCTACTCACTTCACAAGGTACTTTTAAAAAAATGTGCTATCTAGCACTCCATACGAGTGCATCTGCAGGCCGTTTCTATCCTCGCCATGCTCTTCCCACATCGTTGCCTAACACCCTCCCCCACTTGCTATTGTTTTTAAATTTAATTTATAACGTACTTCATGCCCTCTCTACCCTCTTCATCACCTTGTTTGCCTTGCACAGCTGCCACCCACTCCTGTGTCCAAGCAGCTCCTTGAATACCCTTTGTAGTGGCCGATCATTAGTGCACTCCCAGAACGTTTCAACCACTGCAACATGAACTTTTCAAACCACTACAACCGGAACGTATCAACCACCTCAATTGGAATCTTTCTCAGGTGGTTGGGGGATGCACTTGGGGATGTGACGCACATTATTTATTTAATTATTTTGTGTCTTTATTGATGTATGTTTGGGAGGTTTGTAAAGCTATACTCCCACAGCACATACTGAGCTACAATAGCTTACCCACAGTGAAAGATGGTGGAATTTTATGAGAGTCCGACCGTGTGTGCACGTGCATCAGTGTTATGTTAAGGAAATCTGCCTTAATACATTAATTTGAATACAATGGACATTACCTTGTTGGAAACTTCCTCTGTAGATCAAAGCCTTCAAAGGAGACAAAATATGACATAATAACAAACTGTCTTGCATTTTGGTTTGAGTGTCGTGGTCAGCTCAACATGATGTAATCCTGGACAAATCACTTAGACACTTAAAGTAATTAAAATAATAGCTCTAAAAAGCGGCTAGTGTTGACCGTATCATAGCGCTATCATTTTCCTTCACTTTCAGCCATGTTGCAAAGAAGGGCGATCGTTGTTGTGTAAACATCAAAAAACATTGACGATGTCAATAGGCATTTAGCCCTGCCAAGGGTCACTCAGCAGGGGCTAAACTAATGCATCTTTTGCATTGTTATCGCATTCCCTCAATAAAATATTTTGTCATGCAATTCAGAGGGCCAGTACTTGTTTGAATTACTTTGCCGGTCAGGGCCGGCGCTAGGCATGGGCAGTGTGGGCTGCTGCCCAGGGCCCCACCTTCACCTTATCCACATGGGGCCTGCATCAGTTGGTCACAGACCACAGCACGCTTCTCACATGCATTTCTGCCCACGCTGTGTGCTCCTCTTGTGCCCCCCGATTCCCTCAATAAAATATTTTGTCATGCAATTCAGAGGGCCAGTACTTGTTTGAATTACTTTGCCGGTCCGGGCCGGCGCTAGGCATGGGCAGTGTGGGCTGCTGCCCAGGGCCCCACCTTCACCTTATCCACATGGGGCCTGCATCAGTTGGTCACAGACCACAGCACGCTTCTTACATGCATTTCTGCCCACGCTGTGTGCTCCTCTTGTGCCCCCCCCCGTTCCATGCACTATTTAGCAGCCAGGTGTGGCTCTGCCTCGCACTTCAAAGGGCAAGGTAGATTGCCTGGGGGCGTGGGGGTGACGATTAACACCCTGCACAGAAGATTCGGGCAGGGTGGAGGAGACAGCAGCCACACTGTCTGCTGCTCATGAGGGTGCCTCATTTGTTGCCTTGGTCACAATTGCTGCGAGGCCCAAGAGAGGGCCCCCTACCCTGGGCATTGCAGGGGTATACAATGGCTGTGTTACCAAGGAGAGGGGGACTTCAACCCTGGGCCTCGTAGTTATGGTATTGTGCTGCGAGGCCCAGGAGAAGTGTGAATTCCCCTGGGCCTCTTAGCACTAGACCAGGGCTGCCACAGGCAGAGAGTGAGGGCCTCCCCTTCGGTCTCGCAAGGTTACAGAATGTCTGAGAGGCCTGGGAAAGTTTTCAATTTGCCTATGTGTGCCATTTCCATGTTTTAGGTGTGCTCATGTGACATTTTATTTAGTGAAAAATAATTTGCATTCTGGGATATGTAGTTTTGTTTGCCAATTAAAGAAGGACTTCCCAGCCTTGGGATGTAAGTGATATTGGCTAACAGGGCAGATTTGCCAGAGAGCATGTATATATGATCTTAAAGTTTAATGATTTAACAATTAGATGAAATAATATAATGGATTTCCACTTAATATAGTTTTAAAATATTCCAACTTATTTTATCAGTGCAATTATTTATATTTCTGTTGATACTGCATCAGTAAAGTTAATTCATGCAAAATCACTTCAACAACGTCATAGGATTAATAGTCAATTTATAGTATTAATTTGATGTCACGCCAAATGCAGATTAGGGGGGCCTCTCACATTCCCTTTCTGCCCAGGGCCCCAAAAATCCTAGGACCGGCCCTGGTGCCGGTAATGTGCTTTGCACAGAGAATAACGCGGTGTGTTTCTGTTCTTCTGAGGCTCAGGAGAGGTCATAGGTTACGTTATAATCAGCCGTTTACAAGTCACAGACTCTCGTGGCTGGCAGATTTTAAAAGTCTCATTCCGTCAAGAGCACTGCCAGTCAGGAGTAGTTCTGGGTCCTGACACACGGCACTTGTCAGCTTGGAGTGAATGACTTGAGAGCATCGCAGAGTGACTTGGTTGTTTACATTCACCCCTGATTCAGGGGCTACCACTGCTAGCTAGCTCTTGCTGAGGACCCGCCAACACATCCGACCCTGTGACTGAAGCTGCTCTCTGAACAGCATCCACTTTTGTATGCAGCAGGTGGGCAGGCAATATTGTGTTTTTTCAGCTTCCCCTTTCTGCAAAGGGCCCGTTTATGAATAAAATATATCTCAGCTAAAGGATTTCAGGAAGCTGGTCAATATAAATTATTCTTATGAACATTTGCAGCACTTTAAAATATTTTTGTTTTTCTGCATGCATCATTGGAAAGGACACTAGACGTTTTACATACCCGAGGCCTGCAAAACTATATTGGTGTATTGCTCATGTGAATTTTTCACAAATGGCAATGCTAACATTGCATCAGAAATAAAGAGGGAGTGAGAGGATGAGCTGGGTCCGTCCTCCACAACCCCCCCTCACTCCTAGATTATCCTTTTTGTCATTGCATGGTCACTGAAAGTGCTCCTGCGTAACCCATAGCTCGCAGCACGCCCGGTTTCACAGCCGAACGGGATGGACCCAATGATGAAGCATGCCACCAAGGGGTAACCCTGGTGGGTGAGGGTTTTACAAAAAACTTTGTGTTTTTTCTTAGGGAGGGTTAGACTCCTCAGAATAGCTGGGTTCTTGTTTTGTGTTATAAATGTGAACATTGCTACATTTTAATCAAAACTAAAGGCTTTATTTATGTTGCTTACATGTGTCTGTGACCAGGACAATTAATTTTACCCGGTAAAGGGGCTGTAGTACCAGTGGGAAATGAAAAATAAATCACATTTTTTTGTGCTGAAAGGGCAAGAACGTTGTATTGCTTCAAAGTCTACATGTAGGACTCTAAACAGGAAGTTCTGCATTTTGTGTCATCGCCACTTGTATGCTGGAACTGGGAAATCCATGCTTTGAATGGAAAAACAAAGCTGAGTGACCACTGCAATGCACAAAGGGGTGCAAAGGGTGCAGGATGCTGTATGCACTCAGGGTACTTTGCAGGATATGGTTGAAAATATTGTTGATTCTAACAGTGTACTCTCTATTGATCGTACTAGAGTGCAGGATAATAAATGTGTTCAGAGTATGCAGCAAGTTGTTGTAGTAACAAGTGTTGATTCTAACACTGACATTTTTTCCAATATTTCCAGAATATGAGATAGAAAAGGTTCCCAGGGAATGCAGCAGGATATTGTCGAAAAGGTTGTTGGTTCCAATTTTCCTGTTCCCAAGTTCTTGCAGGAACGTGCCTCTGTGAAAAGAAGGAGTATCCAAAATACTTGTATGTTTAGAGATTTTGCTTTAACTGAATTCTCTTTTTCTTTAAGGGGGAAAGGTGATGTAGAATTCTGGTGTTTACTGTTTTTATGATGTATGCTTTACTTTTATGCCATGTCCAGTTTGGGTTACTTTGACTGCATCATAGAATTGGAATTCTATGATGTGGTCATTCCATGTCTTTTAGAGTGTTCACCTTTGGTTGTTAGGTGAGGAGCAGTTGTTAGCTGACTTCTCATCCTGACAGGCAGAGGTCATCAAATGCGTTTGAGGTGCAGATCCCAGCCTCGATAAGCGTTGGCC
This sequence comes from Calotriton arnoldi, assembly GCA_963921515.1. Classification (NCBI taxonomy): domain Eukaryota; kingdom Metazoa; phylum Chordata; class Amphibia; order Caudata; family Salamandridae; genus Calotriton; species Calotriton arnoldi. The sequence continues at coordinate 613,186 of CAWUFW010005634.1, forward strand.
AGTGGTTCATGAAAGCTCCAAGAAATATGTTGGTTAACCCCACTCCTGGTACCAATATGTAGTATCGGGGATAACCAACAAATACGACGTCTCCAGGCGGTTTTAGTCGAAGGAACAAAGAGGTTTATTTTCCAGAAAAGAAAGTACAGCAATGAACCACAGCCACCTCAGCAACCAAAGGTGAACAATCTAAAACACATGGAATTACCACATCATAGAATCCAATTCTATAATGTAGTCAAAGTAACCCAAACCGTTGTAGTATTCTGTATTACTTGTACGATTCTGTATTACTTGTATGTTTCTTTTACCTGTTATGTTACTTGTACTTTAGTATTTTCTCTATGTCGTTTATATAGATTCCTTGATCCATTTTAGATTCCATTTCCAGATGCTAGAGAAAGATCAGAACCTCTGGGCTTTCTCCTGAGCAACTGACAATGGCTGTGGGTCCTGATACTTGGAACTTGTTACTTTGAAATAAAAACTTCTTTGAGGAAACAACACTGTTTCCAGGCACCAGTGTTTCTACCCTAATACTGCATCTGGTACCAGGAGTGGGGTAGATTCTTTTTGCCTCCTACTCTACGCTTATGGTTATCCTTCTACGCTTTCTACGTTGTTCCTGCCTCGGACCCACCAGCTTATTGAAAAGAAAAAATCTTCACGTATCCTCTTGACTGTTTCCCAATGTGAGGTGCATGATATTTATTTTTTAGTAAAATTTCCCAGTTGGCTCCTTTTTGCCCACACGGTACCTTCACCGTTTACTTTTAAATTCCCAACGCTGCCTTGGAATTCTCTGGCCGCGCCGGCCCCTGGAGCCAATCCATTGTCTTCCGCTCGAGCCTGCTGCTTCACGAGAGCCTTCGCGCAGTTCCTACCTGCCTCTCGAGCCTCTTCATTGTCTCCGGCATGAGTCCGCTGTTCCACGAGCCTGCCTTCAGTATCCTGCCGTCGCGTGCCTGTTCATTCGGCCGCACGACTCCTCACGAGTGATTCCTTGCAACTGGGGCTCCTGTTACGTGCACGCCCTGCCTTCTACCTGCTACTAGCTTTACGTCATTACGCGCACACCCTGCCTTCTACGTGCTACTGGCTCCGGGCTGAAAATTTCATGGCTTTCCTGCTTCTTATCTTCTGATTCCAGCATTTTTCCTGCGGCCACATTCTGAATATTTAAAAAAAAAAAAAAAAGGAAAACTTCCAAGCTCTAAGCTCTACTTATGCTCAAAGGTATTTTCATCATTGGTTGTGGGAGCTTCGGTTTGCATTGTTGGCATTCTTGCTCCAGCCAGGCTGTTTCCAGATATTAACTATTTACCTTCCTGGAACTTTCTTCGGCCATATTCCATTTTCTCAAAGAACAGCAGATTTTATTTAATATTTTTACATGCAGTTTATATTAACTGTTTAACGCTGTTTTTTGTGTCTTTCTTTTGCCTTCTTCTTTTCTACATTCTTTCATTTCTTCTTTTGTGTTTTTATTCTTTCATCATGGCTTCTTCTCACAATGTTTTACATCCTCCTCCTTTTTTACAGAAACCTGGCAAACCTGAAATCAAATGGAAGCGATGCCTTCGTTGTTTTGAAGGTTATTTGGTAGCCTTAGATGGGCCTGAGTACACTCCTGCCAGGAAACTTGGTTTGCTTTTTAATAACTTAGGAATTGCAGGACAAAGTATTTTTGATAAACTTCCTGTCTTTCCTCGCCCATCTGGGGATTCTGTTTGGAATGTTTACATTGAAGCTAAGGAGAGACTTAAAAACACTTTTCTGAAGAACCAGGTGTTTTATTAGAAAGACACAGTTTTGTCATGTGTAAGCAAGATAGTGACGAAACTGTAGAGGAATACATTGCTGAATTACGTGTTTTGGCTTCCTTTTGTGAGTTTGAAAATTCTGTTGACAATTACATCAGAGATCAATTTGTTTTTAATTGTTTTTTTTTTAAAATGCAGGAGCGACTGCTTACCTGTCGAAACCCCTCACTGCCTGAAGTTATAGACATTGCTAAAAGCATTGAACGCTCCATTTTGTCTACTCAAGCTCTAGCTTCTCGACAGGTTCAACCTTCTGTTTCTCTTGTTACTGATGACTCCACTATTGCGGCAGTCAAATTTAGTAAAGATAAAAAAGACAAACTGTCTGTTATCGCTGTGGATCTAAAACCCACATTGGTAATAATCCCAAATGTCCTGCCATTGGGAAGAAATGTATCAAATGTAAGAAAATGGGGCATTTTTACACAGTTTGTAGGTCGCAAAGTGTGGGGAACAAATCTTTTATACATGCTGTGGACTTACAACACGAGGATACTTTGCACAATTCTGAAAGCAATGTTACTGATTGAACTTACAGTTTATCTAATGTTTTACTTACGGTTGAAGAAGGTCAAAACTTAAGCAAAATAGAAGGTCCCTTTTGTCAAGCCTTTATTGGTGATAAATGTTTACGAGTTATGGCAGATTCAGGTGCCGCTATAACTGTTTTAGCTGACAAAACCTTTCATGATTTGTGGCCTCCTTCCATTCAACTTAATACACCTGATATTTGTCCCAAAGCTTTTGGGGATAAAGAGATTGACCTCTTGGGATTTTTCTTTGAGGATCTGAAAATTTTAGGCAGAATTGTACATACCAACGTTTATGTTGCTGTCAATGGCAAAGATCTTGTTGGCTGGATGGATTTAGCCAAATTAGGTATATATCTTAAACCAGGTCACAAAAATCCCATTGTCCTAGGAGAGATACCCATTTTGTCTCTTTCTGATGATTCAAATAGCAATATTGTTTCTGATCTCATGCACAAATTCCCATAAGTTTTTAAAGACGAAATTGCAACTTTTCAGGGGTTTGAACATGAAATCAAACTTTAAAAAAATGCCACACCCATAATTCATAAAGTCAGACCAGTTCCCATCAGTGTTCGTTCTGAATTGAAAACATTACTGGATAAACTTACTAAAGAAGGTATTATTACACCGACAGACTCCTCAGAATGGGTTTCTCCCATCATTTTAGCCAAGAAAAGGAATGGAAGTCTTCGTCTACGTGTGGACTTGAGATCCCTTAATCGCAATATCTTAGTTGACTGCCATCCATTGCCACACATTCAAGAGATGTTGTCCAATATTGGTCAGGCCAAGTACTTTTCCACTATAGACCTCCACTCAGCCTACTATCAGATACCTTTAACCACTGATTCACAAGATCTTACCACATTCATAACTCCATTTGGGGCCTTCAAATATTTAAGACTTCCTTTTGGCCTCGCCTCAGCAGAGAGTGTTTTTCAGAAGGCTGTGGACAAATTATTTAAAGATCTTAAAAATGTCCAGGCTTTCCAAGATGACATTCTTGTATTTACGGAATCTAAGGAAAAGCATTTATTAATCCTAGACAGAGTCTTAAATATTCTCACAACTAGAGGCATAACTATTCAGTCCGAGAAATGTAAGTTTTTAGTACAAAACTTGGATTACCTTGGTCACACCTTCACACCTAGTGGTATTAAGCCCAAATTTAGCAACATCGATGCCATTCTTAAAGCACCTGTTCCCACAGATAGAGATTCTTTGAGATCATTTCTTGGTCTTTGTGAATTTTATGCTTGTTTTGTTCCCCCCTACGCATCTGCTGTTCAACCTTTGAGGCATCTTTTAAACAAGCATTGGCATAGCCAATAGGTCTCGCCTTTGGGACCTTAAAAGTGTTTAGCCATGCCGCTGCCGTGCTAATTCCTGGCTTACTTTTGAAATTCGGGAGTAAGTCTGGAATACTATAAGAGTAAGACCCAGCGGCATATTTGGGAATCCTGCCCTAGGCGTTTGAATATATAACTGCATGCATTAGTGTGCACGTATGTTAATATAAGGTACACAGCAATTTAATTCACTTTGTCATGCATACTCAACAAAAAGAATAATAATGTCACAGTGTTTAACTAGCTTATATAAAACAGGGGGCAACCTGAGAGTGTTCTGGAAGTGGTACGCTTATATCTGATAGCACAGTCTTAAGTCTACAAGAAAAAACATAAGTTACACTCACGAGCAACCAAGAATCGAAGGCAGAATCTTACTTTAAATAAAATGTCATTTACACATAGCGCAGGAGTTCATGGCAACTTTGCTATATCCCCAGTAAGCAGAAGAGTTATGACTCAGAGGGAACATTCTAGATACCAGTGCCCTTGTGTTCAGTCTCGGAAAGTGCGTCTATTTGTCTTTACAACTAAACAGGGTGGTGTCACTGGCTGGTGCCTGAAGAAAGCAAATTCATGTTGTGATAACGCTGACATGCAGCAATCCCAAACTGATTCACACACATTGTACGTTCTTAATTATATGGCATTACTGAAAAAGACTACTCTCCAAACTAAGCACGTCCCATCTCTGGTTCGGGGGATGCACACGTCTTTGAAGAAACAAACGCACGAATGCACCTTAAGACTTTCCTGACAAGAAACAGCTTGACGTGCGTGCGTACAGTAAAAAAAAGGTGCGGCCCTTTTAATGTAGGTGATTTAAGATTTGGCACACAAATACGCAATTGTGGAAAACATATGAAAAGAGGTGCAGGTCGATTTGGGGAAGGAATGGACAAAAACAGGGCTCACACGTGTTAAGAGCCTCGTACGTAGCATTACTGCTATACATTATAAAACAATGACGTTTCAACACCTCCATAACGTACTCGATATTCAATCAGGCACTAAATAACCAGTGAACGTTTTCTGTTACCAGTCGACTGCCTTTTTTGAGCATTTCCGAGTTCACTTGAGTCAGCAGCATTTCAACTGCATAAATCACAGTGTCTGCTCAGTACCTAACACCTTACGGCGTTTTATAAGCAAGATACATTCATATAATCTCAATGTGCTGGTTTGATGCATTCCAATGCCTCTCTGGTTCGTATTGTACATAACTTTAGGTGTGTGCGTTGAAATCGGCGTGGACATCACAGCGGCAAGCGGTTAACGCTTTCAGAATATGGCGGCTCCAAATAAACTATTCGACCCATCCGTCTCCAGTGGCGCAGCATGGAAGGCCACCCAGCAATGTTACATGGCTGATGCTTCAGACCCCGGACTGCCCAGGTCCACAAACGTGGTGTCTGTTGCACAGTGCACAAAGGAAGGTGTGAACTGGCAGGGGCGAGTGAAACCGACAGTGAAATAAAGGGCCACTGTGCACTTCACAAAAATGACAAACATTAAATCTGAAAAGCACACAGTGGGATAGCCGCCTGGTGCGGTTTGTCCCACCCACCAGAACAGCTCTGCTAAAATCTAACAAGCAAAAGAGAAAGCACGGTAACCTGACCCACGAGGAATGCAGCTGCCACCCTGCGCGCCGCTGCTCGCTCCCGAGAGCAAAACGCCATGGGAGTGAACCTTTGGAGAAGAGGTGGGACATGCAACCGCCTTTAGCCATTTGCGTGCTTTTATTCTTGAAAGACACACGCAAAAGCTAATCCGATGTGTGGGAGGAGTCAGACCCACACGGAGAAGTTTGGAGTGCTCACAAGAAGCCTCCAAAGAGCAGCGCATGCGCGGTGCGCTAGGCTCGACCTAAAAAGGGTGTCAAGTTTCTTTGGAACGATTAAACTGATCACGCTTTTAGTGACCTCAAACGTTTGGTAACAACTGCTCTTAGTCCTTTTGTTCCAGGTAATGAATGTGTCATTTATGTTGATGCCAGAATGAAAGGAATTGGTGCAGTTTTTGGACAGAAAATCAAGGGTAAAGAGGTCACTATAGCCTTCGCTTCTAGAGCTCTTTCGCAGTCTGAATCACATTACAGCACCATAGAAAGGGAAGCTCTGGCTTGTGTTTGGGCTGTCCAGAAATTTAAAACCTATCTGTGGGGCTGTTCTTTTGAGATTTTGACTGACCACAAACCTCTTGTGTTTTTACTTCAAGGAAATGGCCTTGCTAAAGCATCATCTCGCCTAGTGCGATTGCTCTCTAAATTGCAGGAATATCATTTTTCTATAAATTGCATACAGGGTGGGAAATTTTTCGTGCGGATTGCCTCTCACACATGCCTTTATCCTCTGATGTTGAATTCAATGATGATTATGAATGTGTTGTTGCTGTTTTGGATGCTGTTTCCCCTTGTAGTGAATTTATTTCTGAAGAAGACTGGTTGGAAGCTCTTTCTCAAGATGAAGTCCTCAAGAAAGTTATGGAATATGTTAGAAATGGTTGGCCTCATTTACGCAATCTTCCTAGTGACTTGAAAGCTTTTGCTCAAATATCACCTGAACTATCTATTGAGAACCAAGTTTGCACAAGAAATGGAAAATTCATTCCACCTATTCAACTTGGATCTCGTTTAATTAAAATAGCGCATGAAGGTCATTTAGGTATTACTGCATCCTGCAAGGTATTAAGGGAGCACTATTGGTGGCCTGCTATGAATGCACAAGTTTCTTCTTTTGTAAGTTTGTGCCCTCAATGTGTTATTTCTGATAAGCACTGGAAAACCACCAATGAGCTGTTACATCCTGTTTCTTTACCTGATGGACCTTGGATTAAAGTGGCACTGGACTTTGCTGGTCCTTTTAACCTTCTTCCATCATGCAAAAGATTTCTCATAGTCCTCATTGACTATTTTTCTAAATGGATTTATTTCTCCTTTGTAGAATCAGCTTCCACCAAGTCTGTGTTATATTTTCTACAACACGTTTTTTCTCTGGAAGGTACTCCAAGAGAAATAGTTACAGACAATGGTACACACTTTACTTCATCCCTCATGAAAATATTTGTTTTGGATTCCGACATTAAACATCTTCAGGTTGCTCTTTATAGTCCATCTTCTAATGGACTTGTAGAAAGGGCTAACCGTTATATGAAGGATGGTATTCAATCGGCTCTTGCTTCAGGTGTTGATGTAAGCAATTTTCTCAAAGACAAAATCAATGCTTATCATTCTACTCCTCACTCAACCACTGGTTTCTCTCCATTTGAGTTATCGAGGGGAAGAAAATGCAGATCTAAAATCTTACCTGCATGGCTTGATTGTCAAACTGAGTCTAATAAATATGATGCTGTTTTGTTAAGGAAAAATGTCTTATCGAAACAAAAACAACAAAAGTTCTATTTTGACTCTTCCAAGCATGTTTCGGATAAAAAAATTTGGTTGGGTTATGGGTTCTTATCAAGACACCTGTGAGCTCACAAAGGGGGAATCCATTTATTCCTCTCCCTGCAAAATTGAGCGGGTCAGTAAAGGTTCTGTTCTATTACAAGGGAGAGGTTGGTGGAATAAAAACAACGTAGTACCTACTTCTAACATTCAGAAAGACATTTATTTGAAATCACATACTCCTATCGTTGATCTCTCTATTTTATATGAAGCCAAGTTTGCTAATTCATGTTCCAACGATGTGTCTCCTGGTTCGCACATTTTTGATGATGTCAACATGCCGTCATCTCATGATGCCAATGTTTCTTCACAATCTTTACTTGAGGAACAGGTTATCCTTTCTGATTCTAGGATGCTTACTCCTGCTTCTCAGAGTTCTACATCCCAGTTTTTACCGTGTCCACGCATGACTAATTCTGTTGTGTCAGAACCTACTATCCCTAAAAGAGTCTCTAAGTTACCTTCACGTTTTGATGATTATGACTTGTCTTAATTTGTTCTTTTATGAGAGGGAAGATGATGTAGTATTCTGTATTAGTTGTATGATTCTGTATTACTTGTATGTTTCTTTTACCTGTTACATTACTTGTACTTTAGTATTTTCTCTGTCGTTTATATAGATTCCTTGATCCATTCTAGATTCCATCTCCAGTTGCTAGGAGACAGATCAGAACCTCCGGGCTTTCTCCTGAGCAACTGGCGATGGCTGTCGGTCCTGATACTTGGAACTTGTTACTTTGAAATAAACACTTCTTTGAGGCAACAACACTGTTTCCAGGCTCCCTGTTTCTAACCCAATACTACAACCGTACATTGCATAAAAGTAGAGCATACATCATAAAAACAGTAAACCTCAGCATACTACAATAACATAACTGCTAACACTGTCTTCAAGTCAGACTGCCTGAGAACGTAGGATACAACTCTATAACCTATTATTCTGTTAAATTCTCCATAATGAAAAATACCAATTGATTCAATGATTGTTTTAATTCTGGGAACATTTACCGTATTTATTTTGTATTATGCGAGATGAAAAGTTGACATCTCCAAGAATGGCCGCCATACTTGAGTTGGCGTGAAGGGCTTTTTGCACTTTTAGTCCGTCGTTTATGTTCAATCCTTTGATGGCATTTCGGCGTTTGCCTGATCGTCTCTATGGGGACGCCTGTACGTAGCGAAGGGAAGGGGAGGTCAGAGAGCAGCAAGATGGCGACGCTGGAAGGAGCTGAGAGGTCAGGTTGTGTGTCCCCAGAGTTGATTTCTGCTTTTGTTTGATAATGTTATCTAGGACGCTGGCAGTGGCAGATATCGTTGGAAATATATAAATATGTTAAATCTTTTAAGTATTGAAACATTTAATGTTAAATACTTTCGTTCTCACATCAACAAGATATCGTTGTAAACCTTTATTGCGTGCACGATGGTGTTATAAAATGATTCACCAAAATATACATATTTAATATAAATGTAATTCATAAAAGTATTAGTGTTTTCTTTCAAGATGTGCTGCTGTTACTACTGTTGCCTTCTATGCGTTATTTTCTGCCCCATGCGAGCAACGAAACTATCATTGCTTTATGATTTGATATTCTTACTTTGATTAGTGTTTCTGAATCTTTAATTTTCAGTAAACACAGCTTAGTTGTAGCATACAAGGCGAGCAATCAGTCTGGCGCCAAGAAGTAAGATGGTCCCTAAGTGCTGCCAGATTATTTGCAGTCTGTGCTCGTTGTTTCTTTCAGCTACCAGTGAATCTGTTATCATCCCGTTTGTGCGTTGCAGAATGCTGATACTAGGAGTTGGACGCTCGCGTTCTTTGGGGACGCCTGCATCCGGAGCGGCGATTCTACGTTTCCCTTTTAGTTATTATATAAACTGCAGGTAATCTGTAGTTCATCTCTGTAACTAGTCTTTTAGAAAGTCTGATATTTTGAATGTGACAGGAGATGTCAACAAGCATAGGTTCTCAACCGTAAGCCACCATATGGCTCAAAGTTAAATGACGCGCCATCGTTGTGTGAACCCTTTTTTGCCAATTGTGTCTCCTTGACAGTGGTGTGATGTGTTGAGTGTTGTCTGTCCACCTATTATTTTGTCCTCTGCCTTTTCTAGCTATCACTTGGCTGTGTATTGCACTGAATGAGTCTATGGATGCAACTATGGAAATCCAGTGTGAAAAGAGTTATTTGTATATACGTTTAATAATCCATGCTTGGAAAATACTTGTTTTAGTTGCCTTGTTAATAACGTAACTTGTATTTTATTGCATGGGCGACTTCCTCTCCCTTATTATCTTCTGGGAGGTATTATAATCATGTCAAATGGGCTAACTCCAGGCAGTCCTGGCTTGTTATGCTTGCTGAACTTCATCTGCTGGGAATTTTGAGCCCATATTTATAACGAAGAAAGCAGAACTACAAATCTGAGTAGGCAGAGTTGGCTAAAAGGCCTGGACTGACTGAAGTTTTCTTTGTCATTCGCAACTTGACAACGCTCAATCACCCTGAAAGATGGGCAGCAATGGAAGCAGTCTGTCACGTTAGCCTAATATTGGCAGGGTGACACGACTGAAAGAATAGTCAGTCTTATGCCAGGATAACCCCTAAAAATCCAATAGGGCTGGGTAAGGGTTATTCACATGATAGATTTGCCATAAGAGTGACAAGATTCAGTCACATGTCAGGCCTGTGACTCAAAGATTAGTAATCCCGGATAGGACTCCACAAAGGCAGACTAGGGCAGAATCAGTCTAAGTCAGCCTTACTTCTGAAAGGGTCATAGAATTTGGACTGTCAGTCACACTCAAGCTCCCTCGCACATCTGCACCCACCACTACTGCTCCATCACATAATGTACACCAAGTATTCATTAATTCTGATGAGGGGAGAAGCTTGTAACTAAAATATATATTTTACAAATCATAAGGCTGAGTAGAAACTGTGGGTCTTGGTGGTTTTTTTTCTTGACCTTTGGATCTACTGGCCTTTACTTACTTTTAAGCTGTGCTATCTAGTCTCCTTAGCCCATTTCTTGCATGTCGCTCTGTTGGTCATTTTCCCTTTTGCCCATGTACAAAGCTACTGCACAAATTTGTGTCCTGATTACATGCTTCATCCTCATAGCTTGTGTTATTTTTCTTGCCTCTTTTCTCTGCCCTTCATTGCTCTTTCTTTCGTAGTCCTTTTTTTCTCTCCATGACCCTGTCTACCGAGTAACCATCCTCCGACTTTGCCATTTGTACAGTTAACTGGCTTCACATTTTGCTCACTACAGCTCTTTGCCATCTGGCAAGTTTGCCTTCCTCTCATCCTATTTTCCTGTCCAGTTTTCACTTGCAGACTCTCTTTTCAGTACCTTGATTTTTTTTACTTATTCTGCTTCTCCTAGCTCTGTTCCCTTCACTGCTGCCATATTCCAGTTTCCCAATAATTATTTTACTTTGGTGTTTCATGAGACCTTCCTCAAGACTTGCATTGCTCCCCATTCCCACTTCGGTTTATAGCATAGGCGGCCAATGCCTAGACCAGTGTTATCTGGTCTGATATCCTAAACAAGCACATCACCCTTGAAAAGAAGCTCAAAACAATCACGCATCTGAAGCACTGTCAGGAATTAGGGAAGAGAAAAATACTTATTTTATTGCAGAACAAATAGCTATAACCATAGAGTGGGGGGAATCGCCTACCAGCTGAAACAGATGTAACCTTTACTTAGTTTTATTAGGCAAGGTTCCCTTCTACGTTGTCACAATCTCCTACTATTACATCTCCTCTAGAATGGACTACACATCCACACCCTCCAAAACATTAAATAGAAAAAAATATAGTATCTTAAACATACATTAATCTGCTCAGTAACCAGACATATCCTCACAGGCAAATTATAAGTTTTTTTTTTTTTTTGTAATACATTTATTTTTTGCCTTACCTCATCATGACAAGACAGAGCAAATGGCAACCATGGATGCGATCTCTTTCCACTAAACTTGCTCCTGTTCCACACCTACCCTCAGTTTTACCACTCTCTTTCCTAGCCTCGATACTTGAAAAGGTTTGGGGGAAAAATTGGATAATGGGTCACAGTTTACATTTATGCCCGGTGCTTCGTCACAGTTTAAGGAAACACTAACGGTATAGGGCTAGGAATAGGCTATGGAAGCTAAGTTTTGTCTCCCCGGGACGTGACAACTAGCAGTCTGACCATGGATTGCAGAGAACAATCTAGACATGTGCATCACTTTCATAGTGTTGAGTGGGTATTTGTGGATCATCAAAGTAGCAGAAATACAAGTTGCGGTTATAAGAGAGAATCAGTGATTGGGAGTGTCTCTAGTTGTTGTGGCTTGCCCTCATTTCACACCTGGCTCTTCTATTCCTGCATCTTAGTTCTCCACTCCAGCTCGCTTTGCGGTTTTCCAAAGTTCTTATGACTGATTTTGGGTTTTGTAACTCATTTGGTCCTACAATTCTTTCATGGATGATAGGTTATATTCCTGCTAAGCTGTTTTTAACTTTTAATTTTTTTTATGTACTTGCATACATGTGTTCCATTACCTTCCGCACACATAATTAACTGTAAACATTTTAAAACGCAAGTCTAGCTTTTCTCCAGGCCATTTCTTTGGGCTTAATAAACTGATGTGGAAAGGTCTATAATTCCCCCTTCTATCAAACACTCTTATTTTGCTAGAAACAATATGGACTGTGCTGTTAGTAATGAATTTCCTAAGAAGCCTTCCTAAAACAAAGAAATCCTTTAAAAAATCAATTATTCTATATATTTTGACTTGCATCTCAAACTTTATCTGGCCAACAGGAATAATAAATAAAGTCCAAAATATTGCACTAGGGACCACCCTAAAGTGCCATATTTTCCAAAAATGTCTAATGCGATATTCTTCCATGGTTGTTCGATCCCCTCGACATTATTGATGGAATACGCTATTATCTTTCGTGCTTCATCACTGTAAGATCTTGAAATGGAGGTACACACGTTTTTTTTTTCCATGCTACAATCTAGTCCAGGCTCCAAAAATAAAATCTGATTGAATTCTCCTTCTTGTCACACTCATTTCTGGTTGACCTACATATGCCATCACTAATATCCTCTCCATTAGCCCATCTGCCACCACCACTACTTATTATCTGTGGAACATGCCACTGTGGACAGATAAATCATTGTTTATCCCATAAAAATGAAAAAGCTGCACACAGTACTTCCCTGTTTCTCATAAATGTTGCCACCATTCCCTGCATTTTATCCTCTTGTGTGGCCTTAGCCGCCTCCTCTTTGGAAATACTAGGCCTGTGCCATCATTTATACTTGTCATCACACTTCCGTACTCTTCCCAGTCGTAAGCAGACACTTACATTGACAGGCTGTAAAAACAAGCAGCAGTTCCTCACATCCAAAACGTAATTAAAACTGAAACAAAACTCCTACAATTTGATTGTTCATCTAGCTATCCTGGGGAGTAGCCTTCTCTTCTCCAGTGGTTGTCAGCAAATCAACCAGAGGCCTGTGATCAGTTCTAACTCTAAATTTAAGACACCCCACACATATTGTCTGAGAGATGCCACAATTCACCAACAGTCCAGTGCATCATTTTCAGTGGTAGAGTAATTTGGCTCTTTTCCACTTTGAGGTCTCAGACACATGCCAGTCACGTCATTACCTTTTTCCATGAATCAGTGCAGCTTAAATACCATTGTTGCTAGTGTAAGTAACTATGATAGTCCTAATCTCCTGTCAAAAACCTTAATTCTGGCATAGAAGGTAGTTTCATTTTTATCCACACAAATTCCACCTCGCACCCTTCAACCCCCCAAAAAATCCTGTAATTTCTTCCGTCTTTTCATTCGTAGTGCATAGCTGAACTTTGAGTAATGATCAGCTAGACTAAAAAGAGATCCAAGGTAATGCAGATTACAGAGGCGAGTTATCTTCTCATCTTCTTAGTTATACATGGATTATATGGGACAGATAGATTGCCATTTCTCTTCATAAACAGATCTGTAGTTTGGACTCTGACATGGTGTCATTTAGTAGTACCAATAGGCACATGCATCAGTTGACATTTGATGTCTTTTTGGACAACACTGCTAAGGGTCGGCTTAGGTAGAGGTCTTAGGGCCTTATTTAGAGTGTGGTGGATGGGATACTCTGTTAAAACATGTCAGATGTTCCAACATCTGTATTTCACATGCCTTATGCTAGAATGTACTTGTAATACAGCGGATGGAACATCTGCCATGTTTGTGACGGAGTTTCCTGTCTGCCAAATGCTTAATAAGGCCCTTAGTTTTGACGCAGCACATCACCATTCTATTGAGTGGGAAACCGTGTTTGTAGAAACCAGTGTTATTGAAAGTGCAACAATTGTGAAACTATTAAGTTGTGTGTATATATGGTGGCAATAGTCCCTATGATGACAAAAATGGATGATGGACGATGCTTGTGCCTGGTGGATTCCATCTCCGGTCATGAAGTTCCCTAAATTTCAAAATCAAATGCTTATTCTGTTGGTGGCAAAGAACATGCAAATGTAGGTTCATTTAAAGACCAAGATGTAGTCCATTAAGGATTACTTTAATCCTTAATCTGGGTTATTTCCCACTTGATATAAGCAGGAATAGTTAACATTATCAGTCCTTCAACATACACAAGCAGTTTGGTTTTGTTGGAGTCATGTACCTGTTCCTTTGTCTCTGCATAGTTCCCTCTCATGTGACATCACTTCTCCTCTGCACGCTTCTGAGAAGCCTGCCCCAAAAGTGTAAATCCTCTGAGCTTCCTTGTTTTGCCTACTTAGCTCTCACCCAGCTCAAGTTTCCACACCTTCTGGGAGATTTTGCTCTGTTAACTTTCATTGCTGGCACGGTCTCCCCTCTTGCCTCCATTCTCAATATGAACCTGTTCTATGTCCTCTCTCTCTCTCTCTCCTTCCCCCTCTTCTGCACCGTGCCATTCTCGGCCTTATACATTTCTGTTTTGTGCTTAGTCGGGTCCTTCGTGCCTGGTTTCTTCTCTTCCATTGTACTCACTTCGCTGGTCCCCATCCCCTCCTTACTACTTTCTACCACCTCAGCTGTCTGATCCTGCTCCTTTTGGCGGCGTGTTGTTCTGTCGTAATTGGTTCATTTCTCTTATTCTCATCACTGTATTTTCTTGCCTGGAGACCCTTGGCCGCTCTTCATGTATTGACTGTACGGCAGGCGTGGTTGTTTTTTTTCTCCAAAAGACAGAGTGAAGTGTTGGATTGATTCAAGGGAGACCGTCATCCTCTGGTCCTTGGTCACTACTTCGTGCCTGAACTGTCCAGCTCCCACCCAAATTCCAGTCTCATGATGGAAGGTTTCAAAGATTAGGACTGTGTGTGCATGCATTGTTGGGAAGATGCATGGAGCTGCCACTAATGTTACTGGACCTCTTGGTTCCCTTAAACAATTCCGACCATTCCATTATCATTCAAAGAATTAGGATAGTGGCAAGGTTGTCAGCAACAGATTAAACAATGGTTTCATACATTTCTGAGAGATTGCAGGCTTGAATTTGGTAAGTGCTGTCACTTCCAGCTCGAGAGGGCCAGGGCTCAAAATATGTCCCCTCAATGTTTAGAAGATTTATTAGTGGTCGACCTGGTTGGACCTCTTTGCTCACCCGCAATTGGTGAACAAATTATTTTGCCTGGGATACTATCCTGTTGGACGTCTTTGAATTCTGTAGGCCTGGCATCTTTCAGAGCCAGCTTTTAGGGATGTGGTGTTGTTTTAATTTTCATATTCGTGGCTAAATTCAAATCTTTCCCGGGAGAAAAGTGCCCGAAATTAAAACTTGCCATTAGTGTAAACTTTTAGCAATTTTCTTACAAAATAGTAATCTGACTTGTTTTGCAAATAGCATATTTTGTATGTTATTTTATGTATGACTGCTCCTCCCTGGCCAGCCTCTGAAAGGCTGATATGCTTCATGCGCAGTCAGTCAGGTCTCATCTCAAATTCAAGTTCTTTATTGGTCTTTTAGGCTTACAACATATTACAGAATCATCACAAAGTTGAATACATAAATATAAAACATTTTGTAAAAGAAACATGTTAAATTTGAAATACAGTAATAATATGTAATCACCCATTTACTCCACACTTCTAGTTCGTAAAAATAACAAATGTAACTCTTTAACCTATTACTGTTACATGCTCTCACTCCCAAAACTAAAATACCCAGACCCTGTCATTTACAATTTTTTTGCTACCATGTGGCATTCAAGTTGATCCAAATATGATGGCCAAGAAGCCTTGTTATGTAACTGTTCACCATTTAAAGTCAGAATTAGTATTTAAATGCCATGTTTACAAAATGCATCAAATGCAGAAACCTAATTTTATACCCCAGAATCCTACTTCCATCTCTTCAGGAAGTGATATCACTGCATTTCTGACCTGATTCTCCTCGACTTCTCTCAACAGGCCAGTTCCACCCCTCCCCCCAAGAAACCCATACCGACCAACTGCCGACCCATCATTCATCAGCACTACAGTGCAAGTTAATCGAAAGTGCAATCTTTGCAGAACTCTTAAGATCACATCAGGGTCAATCATCTACTACATGACCACTAATAAGACTTATGATCATTGCAGTATATAGATGCCATAATGACCACAGATAAATATGACCCCTGCCTCCTTATTTTGCTGTACCCCTCAGCTGCCTTCAACACTGTCTACCATCCCACCCCTGTCCACACCCAAGAGTCTTAACATGATTCACTGATGTCTCTAGCTGGTTGTCCTCCTACCTATCCAACCAATACCAATTTATTCAAATGAGCACCTCCATATCTCAGAAGATCCCTATAACTTGCGTAGTCCATCAGGATGCTGTCTTGCACCATGTCATCTTAACCTCTACATGGGAGACCCTTGGGACTCTGCTAATTGATTCCAGCATCAAAATGCACTGGCAACCGCACATCTCCACTTGAAAGTCTACTCTACTACAAACATAACACCGCCTAAGGCTTACCCAGACCTGAATGTCAGATACCAACCTAAATCTTAGCCATAGCAAAACAGAATTATTTATGTTCACCAAGAACAACAAGCTAGTGAGTCCAAACCTGGGTCTGTGATATGAACCTTGATGAACTTTCACATAGTATCAAGTCACTCAGATAATACACTGACGTCATAATCTGAGAAACACATTGCCAAGAAAACCTAGATAGCTCAGGAACAGCTCTCTAGAAAGTGAAAGTTTCTTCCAGAGAGTGACTTCAGAGCTGCCTTTGAACCCCTTTTACGCTTGCATCTGGATGGTGGCAATAAACTGCTCCATGGCACCCCAGATTTAAGGGCTTCCTGCATACTTCAGCATGTTTCACCATAGTCCTGAAGAAATAAGACCGCATACCCCCATGCCTCTCCCCTGACAGAACTCCACTGGCTTTCCTTCCTGTGCACATATTTAAAAGCAGCTGCATTGTTTACAAAGTCATCACAACCCTCCTCTCTGCCTATCTGGCTCAGAAGCTCACCCTTTCTGGTGTGCTTAAGGCTTTTTTTTTTTTTTAGGTCTCGCCTACGCAGCGCGCATGCGCTGCATAGGAGAGACCTTTAGAAATCGGCACAGCTTTCCCTGCAAAAACGTGCACGCGTTGCATTGCTTCCAATGGCAACGCGTGCACGTCTGGCGATTCACTTGCGGGAGCGAGCAGCTGGCGCCATATGTTAATGATCGCGCCTTGCCGCTCGCTCCCGCAAGGGAATCGCGCTGGCCCCCTCCTTTCGCCCCTCCCTCTGCTGATGCGCGAGGCGCGCGCTTGTGCTTGTTTAAAATGTCAAAGTCTCGAATCTCTATTCACAGTGCATGGGTGCCCAAAAATCCAGATTTTCTAGTCCTCACATATTTCCAACTACGGCGCTAGTCATGTTCATCAGGGTTGTAGCTTTACTTGCTGTTCTCTATTACCTCTGTACTTCCAAGCGCCAAACAAATCAACAATGCTGTTTCAATACAACATGATAGTTTGCAGTTATGTGCGTCCCACACCTCATGATATTTTAAATATTTACTCTCCACAGATGTCACTTACCATTACAAGGCGGTACGTAACGTTCCTCCTGCGGCAGTAGCTAAATCAGCACGCCATCCTTAATGTGATAATTCTTCCGTTCTTGTAAATTAGCCGCCAAAATACTGGAGAGTTGATTGGTGGTGCTGGAGATCATGTCAACGCAGCTGAAATGCTGCTGGCTCCTCTACCAATTGCATCAATTACAACAGCGAGCTTCACCTGCAGCCTCAGGTGCCTTACGACGCCCGGCCGCAGAAAGCCTGCAGTGCTTATCGATAACAGCTCGGGGAACTCATTTCATATAATCTTTACTTTTAGGTCTCGGCCTGCACCAGCGCTTGCGCTGGTCTGGCCGAGAGTTTTAGTAAGCGGGTTTTGGAAGTGCAAACACTGGCTTTCGGCTGGCGACCAGCTTGAGTTCACGATGGCGTGCACGCGCAGCTGGCATCTGGGTTTCCTATCTCTTCATTTCCTCGTCATGGCTCATTAACTCTCTGGACTCTGATGTTTCAATCGCAGCAGCAGCTCACATTACCAACTGAGGGCCCTGGACTACAGTCACATGAAAAACAACAGCGAATTAGCATTGAAATGCAAGCTTTTTTGGTCTAGTTAGAAATCTTGCTTCGGTGGGTTGATTTCACCTTATATCGCTATTTGTTTTATATTGGGAGTCACAGCCTAATTACCAGTATTTTTGTCTCTCACTGTTTTTAAAAAAAAAAAAATTATTCGCACAAAGCTATATTTAAGGTTACTTTTTCCGCGTCACTTCTTCACTCTATTTAAACTCTATTTAAACCCCCACTCTTATTGTCTCTCTCCTTCTCTCTCTCTCCCTCTCTAATTCTCTCTACTTAATTAACTCTCCCCTCTCTATCTTTTTAGCCTTTCATTCTCTCTCACCCCTTTATCTGTTTCTCTTTCAAACTCCTTCATTCACTCTCTCTCCCCTTCTTTCTTTCTCTCTCTCTATCCCGCTCCACTCTTTATTCTATGTACACCCTTTCTCTCTCTTTCTCTCTCACCACCCTCTCTAATTGGACATTATATCTTCACTCTATCTCTCACTCGGCAACACAACAGCATCACTCGGCAACACCACAGCATCAATCAGAGCCAGCACAGCATCAATCAGAGCCAGCACAGCATCAATCAGAGCCAGCACAGCATCACTCAGAGCCAGCACAGCATCACTCAGAGCCAGCACAGCATCACTCAGAGCCAGCACAGCATCACTCAGCACCAGCACAGCATCACTCAGCACCAGCACAGCATCACTCAGCACCAGCACAGCATCACTCAGCACCAGCACAGCATCACTCAGCACCAGCACAGCATCACTCAGCACCAGCACAGCATCACTCAGCACCAGCACAGCATCACTCAGCACCAGCATAGCATCACTCAGCACCAACACATCTCTCAACGCCATCACAGCATCACTCAACGCCACCACAGCATCACTCAGTGCAACCACAGCATCACTCAACGCCACCACAGCATCACTCAGTGCCACCACAGCATCACTCAGTGCCACCACAGCATCACTCAGTGCCACCACAGCATCACTCAGTGCAACCACAGCATCACTCAGTGCAACCACAGCATCACTCAGTGCAACCACAGCATCACTCAGTGCAACCACAGCATCACTCAGTGCAACCACAGCATCACTCAGTGCAACCACAGCATCACTCAGTGCAACCACAGCATCACTCAGTGCAACCACAGCATCACTCAGTGCAACCACAGCATCACTCAGTGCAACCACAGCATCACTCAGTGCAACCACAGCATCACTCAGTGCAACCACAGCATCACTCAGTGCAACCACAGCATCACTCAGTGCAACCACAGCATCACTCAGTGCAACCACAGCATCACTCAGTGCAACCACAGCATCACTCAGTGCAACCACAGCATCACTCAGTGCAACCACAGCATCACTCAGTGCAACCACAGCATCACTCAGTGCAACCACAGCATCACTCAGTGCAACCACAGCATCACTCAGTGCAACCACAGCATCACTCAGTGCAACCACAGCATCACTCAGTGCAACCACAGCATCACTCAGTGCAACCACAGCATCACTCAGTGCAACCACAGCATCACTCAGTGCAACCACAGCATCACTCAGTGCAACCACAGCATCACTCAGTGCAACCACAGCATCACTCAGTGCAACCACAGCATCACTCAGTGCAACCACAGCATCACTCAGTGCAACCACAGCATCACTCAGTGCAACCACAGCATCACTCTGCGCAACCACAGCATCACTCTGCGCAACCACAGCATCACTCTGCGCAACCACAGCATCACTCTGCGCAACCACAGCATCACTCTGCGCAACCACAGCATCACTCTGCGCAACCACAGCATCACTCTGCGCAACCACAGCATCACTCTGCGCAACCACAGCATCACTCTGCGCAACCACAGCATCACTCTGCGCAACCACAGCATCACTCTGCGCAACCACAGCATCACTCGGCGCAACCACAGCATCACTCGGCGCAACCACAGCATCACTCGGCGCAACCACAGCATCACTCGGCGCAACCACAGCATCACTCGGCGCAACCACAGCATCACTCGGCGCAGCCACAGCATCACTCGGCGCAGCCACAGCATCACTCGGCGCAGCCACAGCATGGCTCGGCGCAGCCACAGCATGGCTCGGCGCAGCCACAGGATGGCTCGGCGCAGCCACAGGATGGCTCGGCGCAGCCACAGGATGGCTCGGCGCAGCCACAGGATGGCTCGGCGCAGCCACAGGATGGCTCGGCGCAGCCACAGGATGGCTCGGCGCCGCCACAGGATGGCTCGGCGCCGCCACAGGATGGCTCGGCGCCGCCACAGGATGGCTCGGCGCCGCCACAGCATCGCTCGGCGCCGCCACAGGATGGCTCGGCGCCGCCACAGCATCGCTCGGCGCCGCCACAGCATCGCTCGGCGCCGCCACAGCATCGCTCAGCGCCGCCACAGCATCACTCAGCAACACCTGAGTATCATTCAGCATCGTCTCCGCAACAGTCACCACCACCAACACTACCACCTCAGCATCACTCAGCACCACCTCAGCCTGCTCTCGGAATCTGGCATCTGTTGATTCTCCCCTAGCGTCTGGCCGCTGCTAGTGTTATAATACAGGTACTAGTTCCCAACCTTCACCCTCCGATTGTTTATGCCCCTCAAAAAAAAGCTTTAACAAACAACCATTGCAATAGGCAGAAACAAGTTGCCAGCATTGCAAGAACAAAAGAAAACGGAGGAAACTTTTTATTGTAAATACTTTTTAATATGGTCGTTCAGTTTTACATAATGCCTTCTTGGTCATATATAAAGTAACAAAAATGCTTCTGACACTTTTTTATTATAACTTTTCAGCATGCCGCACAGCAGCCACACTTCTCTACAGCACAGCTTGAAGACATTGGCAAAGTCAATAGCTCTGGCTAAACACTTATAAGGCCCCAAAGGCGAGACCTATTGGCTATGCCAATGCTTGTTTTATCTGTGTGCGCCCGGGATCTGAAACAACTCCATGTATCTAATGGGACCACCCACCCTCCTTCAGTTTTGGTTAGAGTTGAAGAGACCACTCTTTAAAGAACACATTATCATTGCACAGTAATAGTCCACATCTGCTGTCAGAATCCAGCTACTCGTCTTTTCACTGGTTGACTGTGTTCTTGCCTTGAACCCTGTAAAGCACATTACTGTTTTTGGCTAAATTTGCACTACCACATAAATAGTCATGCCCCCACTTAGACTGTTCTGATGCCATGTGCAAGCAGTTTCATTCTTAAATTTACCATTTCACAAGTCTATAAGCCTGAGACACAGAAATACTAGATAGCTTAAGCTATTATAGTAATGACTGTAGATCACTTAGGCAACAAAGTTGATCATCAGAGTACTTGCCGTGCTAAGCCTAGTTGTGAAAAGAAAGAAAAACTGGGATAAAATACAAGTGGAACCTCAATACATTTATCTTTGAGTCACAGGCTCAGTAGTTCAGTCAAGTAGCTCGGGGGATTTATACATAACAGCTGTGGCCTGAATAGGTTTAACTCACTCAGATGTAGTAATCAACCTGTAAACTGCACTTACGGAGTTTCAGCTTTATCAGGGCTTTTTTGTTTATTTTAAAAATGGGTACATCTGACCATTAGGTCCATAGTATACATACAGCAAATACCAACACCGTCAAGTTTGACCGATTTATTCCAATCGGCCCCTAGGAAGGTCCCATTGAGCTACATTATTGGATAATGAACAGACATGATGCTAAAACAGGAGGTGTGTGCTGACTACAAAATAACAGTCTTAGGAGGAGGGGACCACTGCAACTGACCCTCCTTCAATCTCTCCCCTGCTTTCCAGTTTCTAGTTTTATCCCTGATATCTTTCAATTACTCATGATATCACTCATCTAGTACTTATCATACACCTCCTGTAAAATCAATTCTTTCACTGTAACTCGTAGAAAAATATCTAAAATATTGTCTTGACTTAGACCCCTTAGATAACAGCAAGGAAATATTAAATTCAAGAGAAATATACAGGTCAATGAACTATGGACAAAAAAACAACATGAGAAAACTTGGCATCTTCATACTTTTCCACAAGCTCAACAAGGTTGAGACATGAACATCAATTGTATGATTGTTACAGGATTGTATTCGCAACTACAATCTGACATCCACGCAGCGCTCTGTGTAAATTTACTCTCTGAATTTGTTTTCCAGCCATTTCTCTTCAGAGCCTTCACTTACCATTTTCTCTTGCATCACATACTCTAGCAACTTCACCACCGTACCAGTCCAGATGTTATCACTCAATTCAACTACTACCTGGTCAACCCTTCTCACTTGCAACAGCTGCGAAACTAGTGTAGATCTTTCTTCTCAAAACCTCTTATTTTTGCTCTCACCTATTCACTTGTGAAAAATGCTACACATCAGTCCTTTAATTTTTCAAATCCACTTTTGCACCAACCAGCCATCTTAGCAGTAACAAAGAGCCCACTTTGCTTCCTCTCATGATTTCGAATTGAGTACTGGTCTCTGAACTATGAATCATGCTGCAATAAGCCCACATCCTCACCACTGCCTTCCACTATATCCCTACCTCATACAAAGCCAGCTCAAACCCTTTCTTCAAAACCCTATTCCATCTCTCCATCATCCTTTGCTGTAGGGATAAAATACTGGCTATCTAATTTGCCTTATACCATATTCTGTCAAACACTAAGGGGCCGATTCCGATTCAGGCCGGAAATCACTCCGACCGAGCCGGACCCGGAGAGATTTCCGACCAAATCGGGCCCTAGCAGCCCGACCGAACGAGTACGATGCGTACGCATGCAATCGGACTCGATTCGGTCGGACTCCCATTGAAGTCAATGGGAGCCGGTCGTACAACGCGTACGCGGGCTCCCATTGACTCAATAGGTGCGAGGCGAATAAGGGCGCCCCCCACAGCAGGTACGCGTCGATGCGACTTGCGCCATACCTGCACAGGTAGGGGGGACCCATGGGTCCCCCCTGTGTGCGACTCTCGCGGCTACGCGTACAGGGGGGTCCGACACGGACCCCCCAAGTCCGGCTCCGACTGCTCTTTCGAGCCGGACGGCGCGAGTCGGTCGGACTGCTCGCGGCACGCATCGTACTTGCCCGGCCGGGGAACGTCTCCATTGCGCGGTGCGAGTCGTGTCCGTGCGAGTCGGTCGGAGCGGGTCGGACCCGCGTACGAGTCGGTCGGCGATTTTGCGTGCGCTTGCATCGTACTCGCTCGCCCGGATGCACGTATGAATCGGTCGGGAAAGAGGGCTCCGAATCGGATCCGGTTAAGCCAAATCCGATTCGGTGCCCTACCGGCCGAGATCGCAATCGGCCCCTAAGTCTCTTGAAACACAGATTGGACTCCATTGTTAGTTTCTTTTGGCTTCCCTCACAAGCAATTCAGTCTTCACTCTGGAATTCACCTGCATTGCAAATGTAATTTCTGGTCATGGGGAGCAGTAATCCGTGACCACCAATGTGTATTTGAGTCTGCTACCCAAAATATGGCCCTGAAATGTCTAGTGTGGTGTTGTCCCAAGGCTTGTGTGGACTTTCTACCTTCTTAGCAGAGTATACCGCAGTTGCTGCGATTTGGTACTCCACGCATACAGAACAGTTATGTACCTTTTGTCTCTACTTTCTGGTCCAAACCCAGCAACCAATGATTCAATCGTAATCGCCTTTTTGTGGCACTCATGCTAGAATGTCCTTTGTTTGCTTAGTCTAACACATGCACATGCAATCTCAAAAGAACAACCCCCCCCCAAATAAAGAACACCACGTTCCATCGTTGCCTCATCTGCTTAACATCAGCACTGTTTTCCCTTCTTACCCATTTGCCTTCTCTTAGGCCACCCCTACTTCATAAAATTCTCTACCATTCTTAAGACTTAATCATCTCCTTATCCCATTCATCCATTGTAACATTACCATTGATAACTTCCATAAGTCTGGTGACTGCACATTCATCCATTATCACCTGTCTCTCCTCCTCACAGACCAGGAATCATGGCAATCTTCAGTGGTGGTTTTAACACCTGGCACACACACATGCTGTAAGAATTCTCCTGTAACCTCATTTGGTAATTCTAGGCATTTCCCTACTTGAACGCTTAGTGGAAAACACATCCACCAACTGTTTATGAACTGTTCTCACAGTAAGCATCCGTTGCCGACACATACTGTTGTAAAACAACAGCAGACCAATGCTTCTTGCTCAATAAATTATCTACACACCCCTAAGTGGCCTTCATGCATAGTTGCCACTGGGCACTTCAGGGGAAAGAGCTCTTGCAGCTTGTTGCCGCCATGTAACCACTGAGGTCAGCCAGCTGACACTGAGAGTCCTCTTCTTTATCCATTCTACAAGAGGGAACAGATCCAGTCTTTCAGGGCTATGCTCAGGTCACAAACAGCAGGCCCTGTCCTGTTCTTCCACAGGTCCAGAATGTGTTCTGAGGGTGCCACGTGTATGATTCGCTCTAGCTAATGGGAGGGAGTCGACTTCTTACCACTCCCTAACCAATGGGATCAAAGTTCCCACGTCCTGACCTAGCTACCTTTTCAGCAGTTCCTGTTTGCCTTACTTCAAGCAGGCTTAAAATGCGGGGCATCAGTGCAATTCGAAATTGCCAAATTCTTCAGTAACACTAATCTTTGATTCTGAGAGCTCAGGGTGTGTAGGGTAGTGTACAATTGAAATTACTAGTGTCCTCCGGCATCTAATACTGAAATCCAGTTTGAAGCAGTGCCTGGACCCACAACAAAAAATGTGACAGAAGTCTGGTAAGACAAACAAGGTCCTTCAGCAGCCAAACGAGGGGTACTTAAGAATTGTGTTCTAGTCATATTTGATCCCTTTCAAGGATGCAAAGTTTTACATGCGTCTCAGACATGTCTTTCATGCAGGATTTGACACTATTGTGCATACAGAAGGAGCAGCAGCCCGTACCCTTAATCTCCAGCTGAGCACGGAGGAGTCGTCACTAGCCATTGTGGTTGATCTTGCAATCAAAGTGGTCTGTTGTATGGCTCCTGGAGGAATTTCACAACTCATCAGATGCTAAGTACAGGCTGGGCAGCTACTAGAGAGCTAATGCAAATTAGCCTTCAGGAGCTTTAGGTAGAGTAATGGTAACTTTCTCAAAGTTACTTTTCCGTAATATTTTTTTAAATCTGACGTCACAATTGGATTTGAGTTTTACTTACTGTTAAAAATAGTGGTTTCATTATTTTTCTAGTTGGACCCAAACTAGAGATAGCAATTTTACTTTTTAAACTGCACTCTGTGTTTCTGATAATGACAGCTAGTGAAAATAGCTTCTGGGCCCATGTCACTGTATGGACTTGGTAACATTAATTTTCTTCATGTGCCACTTTTAAATACAATGCAACCTACCTTGAGGGCTACAGAGCCTACATAGGGGTGACTTATTAATATTTAATGTCAATATGTCAAAAAAGGTTATCTGGACCTGTCGCACTGCAGGTTTTACTCTGCAGCAGTCAGGCTACAGTAGGCCCGAATCCATATTTTATCGGCCCAATCTGTGGATGGCACAATAGGAACTTCAGTCCACAGGCATTTAAATTCCAGGCCCTGCATGCATGTTCTACACAATATATTGGGGACCTATAGGCAAGGCAATTGTGTCAATTGGGAATAAGAAAATGTAACCATGTTTAAAAAGGGGGGGGGGCACTGGCCCTTACTCCTCTTTAGAAGGGGTGAAGTGCACAGAGTTATAAAGCCAGCAAGAATAAGGTCCTGAAAAAAGATGAAACATCTAGGGTGACCATTCAGAAAAGGCAGATTTCCTACAGAGCCTATTATGGTAATCGACACTTGGCAAAGGACCTCCCAGAGTTGGAGATCAAAATCTACATTAAAAGCTGACCTGTGCAGCCCTTAACAAAATCACAGCCAGAAAGCATAGATAAGCTTATTAGACTGGAAAAGATAATTACCTGTAGAACATGGTCTACATAATGGGAAAGCTCATGGCCCTGATTGGTTTACCCCCTCTGTTCTAGAAGCACTGCTGCTTTTTGATTGCATTATTGACAAGATTATTCTTTGCCGTTAACCAGCAGAGTATAGTTACTAACTCCATGCCAGAAGCTAAAATTATCATGATCCGAGACAGGCAAAAATCCTATAAAATGTAACTCCTTCAATCCCATTTTGCTGCTAAACACAGATGCCAAAATATTCACAAGGGTTCTGGCAGCTAGACTAGCCCTCTGCTTCTGGGTTTATTCGAACCAGATCAGTGTGGTTTTATATCAGGTTGCATATGTGGCAACAGCATGTAAATTTAACTTCCACATTGACCGTGTGCACAGCACACTAAAGTATGGCTTCCTCCTCTCATTAGATATAGAGAAGGTATTCGATAAGGTAAATTGGAAATATCTAGCCTTTGTCTTAAACAGGTTTGAATTTGGCCCCATATTCTCTTCTTGGGGCTTTGTGGCTACAAGACCCCAATACACGAAAGAAAGTCTGTGTAATAACTTGAGACGCAGTTCATTTTAGTAGAGGTACGAGGAAGGGGTGCGCCATTTTGTCCCCTATCTTCTCCCTCACACTATAATTATTGGCAGGTAAAATGCCCTGTAATGAGGATATACAGACAATACATTTATACAAACCCTCAACGTACATGGACGACGTCCTGTTAACCTTGACAAACCCGGATGGATCCATACCCACACTCATGAAGCACCTACATGACTGTGGTCAGATCTCAGGTTTCAAAATCATCTTCAGTAAGTCGCAGGTACTGAATTTATAACACTCACAGGAGAAAATAGACAACCTCACAACACAATGTTCCCTTCACGTGGGTGAAACAACTCAATGAGTACTAGGGGATTAAAATAACCAGATCCTTAAACAACTTAGCAGAGGCAAATTATTTCCCTCTCACTAGGGATATCTGGAGGGACCTCCAAACCTGACCCACATAAGGCTTATTGAAGATGGGCAACATAGCAGCAATAAAAATGACAATCCTGTCCCAAGCTTTTCTTCTTATACAGACCTTTTCTCTCCTGGTGCCTCGCTCTGCGCTCACAAAACTGCAAAGATCTATAAGAGACTTCATATGGGAAGGAAAGAGGCCCAGGATTGCTAAAGAGGCAGTTGAAATCTGCAAAACTGGGAGTCTTGGGGTCCCAAACATCTGTAAATACTATCAGGTATCCCAGCTGCAAGGGTGGTAGATGGGCTAGCAAGCAATATGGCTGCACACTCGTGAGGCTTGTGCTGTCTGAGGCACCTATCCGGAAGATTATCCTCCACCCAGTGCATCCATGCAACTAATAATGTTACTGCCCTGACATTACCATTTTCACTGGTACCTATCTAGATCCTTTCTGGTACAGAGGATGCTGCTGATGAAGAGAGAAGACCATGCACAAACAATATGAGAGCCTCACTGACAGCATAGCAGCTGCGAGTAAGTGCATGCCATAGCCTTGCATAGAGGGAGACAGGAAGAGGAGCTGTGGTACCTGTGCCACAGAGTGACCTCAAACTACCGTCCTGCCAATCAGTCGGCTTGCACTGGAATTTTTGTTTTGGGACTTTAAGGTGGTGAGTGTCTGTGTTGCCGTGTGAAGTGAACAGACTGCATCATTGTGCCAGGGCTACTATAGTAGAGAGGCCTGTTGCCTGTGTTGTAGGGAGAGCCCCACAGGGCCCTGTATAATATACACACAGGTGCATTTTTGGACGAGGCTGTGGGGCAGAGCAGCGCATTCCCTGGGGTGATGGGGCTGTGTCCCAGCGTGGAATCGAACATCTGTTTACCTAGGATGGAGTGGGATTTGCTTTTACTCCCCTTGTTCACTATCATTTTAGTTTTTCTTTCCTTGTGCGGGCGGGGCTGGAGTGCCAGGGCAGGGGAGGAGCGGTTTGCCCATTCTAAGGTGCTCAATGACGCTTTGACCTGTCCTCTCTGGCCGGCCAAACCGTCATGCACACCTTGCATATTCTGCACCCAGGCTCCCATTCCCTGTCTGAGCACCGATCCACGGCGCTCAGACCAATCTCATCGCTCTGCTTGGCTAGAAGAGTCGGGAGCCTGGGTGCTTCCTGTTCCTGCTTACAGGAGCGAGAGGCAGCAGTGACGGCGGCGAGTGGACGGCGAGCTGGCCGGCCTGAAGGTAAGGGGTTTTTTCTTGTTTTTTCCCCCCCCCCTCATTTACAACCACTCCCGGTAAATAGCAGCCGCCACTGCTCCCTGGTTGTATACTTTTGCCTGAGATCCATTATCGGCTCCATTAGCATGGGAAAATCAATGCCAACAAAACTACAGTTTGTGCCCCTAAGCGGCACTAGAATGAAAGGAACTGAGACCTGTGCTGAAGAGGGACATGACCATGAGGCAGAACAGGGAATAGTTTCTAAAAGCAGGAGAGCCTCGCACTGATAGTTGCAAAACTTGACACTCCATTTTAGAATGGTGTCATCTCAAACAAGTTTGATAAACATGAGGAACACGGTGGAGTAGAAGGTCAGGGATCCAGAGGATACACTCACTGCAAAAAAGTGAAACACTTCTGAAGATGGTGAAAGTCCAAAAAGTGATTGCCGCAAAGAACGAAGACCTTGAAGCGAGGTCTGGGCGCAATAACATTCATATCCTAGGTATACCAGAATCTACAAATACTGGAAGATGCGAAGACTACATGGAGCATCTGCTCATGACAGTGTTCAGCTAGGAAGTGTTCTTATGCCTTTTGGTGTTGGAGAGGGCGCATAGATTGCTCAGCTCAAGGCCTCCTTCTGGGGTTCTTGCTCATCCTATTGTTACGCGACTTCTCAATTTTCTTGATATAGATATGGCCCTCAGGCTTGCACTGGACTGGAGCACTCTCACCATCGATAGTGATCACTTATCCTTATTTCCAGATTTTCTGTTTCAGTGCAAGGAGAAAATTCATGCCGATAAATAAGCAGTTAATGAAATAAATTATCTGGTATTTTAGCTTTATCCAGCTAGACTGAATATTACCCCCCCAAGGCTAACATCATATTTTTCAAACTCCACAACAAACATCTAAACTTCTGAAATGACTGCTTTGTGCTGGCTCAGGATAATGGGATCCCAGGGCATAGCCAGCTGCGACCTCAGGATTGTGTGACACTGATTAGTGGTGCTCTGCATCATACTGGTAAAACAAACTGTGAGGGCATCGCACAACCTTGATGATATGCCCCACTTTACTAACCTGGGAACATTTCATTACAGCACTATACAAGCTGATTATTAGGGCTTCACTATTGAAACAACTACTTACAGCGTGTCTACTGCTATTGCTTGCTCTAAAAAATGTGCAGTGGGTGAATTCCTGCTCTCTAAACTCTGACCCCTGTCGGACTCGACCAGAAGGTAGATTGTTGGTCCTTTTGGCTCACGCCAAGAGTTACACCCTTTCTAGTGTGTTTCTCATCTGTTCTGAGCAGTAGATAAAGGCTGCATCCCGAGTTAGCTATGTTGAGAGGCTTAGAAATTAAGTTGGGGATCATGAGTTACTATGTCCTAGTGAAATTGTTTCATGGGTGTGGGGGATGGGAATTGAGAACTTACACTTCGTAACTGTGGCTCTTATTACAGCCAAACCAAAATGTCCACTTGCTGATTGGGGGTGGGGGAGGGTGGCTTGTTTATTGATGGTGTTCTCCACTGATAGGTTACACTACATTTTTACATGAAGCATGGTAATAAATGAAATTGGGTGACACACCTCTGAGTTGTATAACATGGAATGTCAGGGGCCTTAACAGCCCATGTAAGAAGTGGGCAAGTATTAACATTTTTGGATAGATTCCTGCAAGAGAAACCCCTTTACCGGACAAACTGAATCCTCCTTTGCAAGAAGATTGGCTTCCTGTTGTATTGCATCCTCGTACTCCTCCTATGATTGGGGGTGATAGTTTGGCTAAAGAGGTGTGGAGTTCAGACTACTTGGGCTCACAGGTCGACGACCATGGTGGGTATGTTACTTCGGGAGATTTTGGGGGAGGGTGAGGGGGGTAATCATATTATCATTAACTGCCATGGCCTCAACGTTGATGACCCAGAGTTTTATACTACTGTTTGAGGGTAAGGTGCTAGCTACTGACCACATGCCCTACTGTGTGGAATAGGGGAGATCTTTAACATGCCCTACTGTGAAGGGAGAGGGCCTCAATTGGTCACCTGGATCGGCTGTTGGCATATCTGCAGCCATCAAACGTTTGGGGTAGTAATGTTGGACAATAAACTAGTGAAGGTTGGTACATTATTATCCAAACTCCAGGGAGGGCACCTTCTCTGCTACTCCTAGTACTTGGTCAACGGTAGACTTTTGGATGGCCATGTAAGGAGTCTGCGCACGAGTTATAGAGATAAACCACCTAGCCCGCATACTCTCATCATTCACCGGTCTTATTACAGCTGATGGTCCCCGTCATTTCTCCATTGGTGGGGCAGTGGCGACTAGGTGCAGAGGCACTTTCAGATAGGCTTTTCTATGATGAACTGAAAGCGGAAATAATTGAATATTTTCAACTTATTGGCTCGGTAGATAGGATTGGCTTGGTATGGGGGGCATTTAAAACGGTGATGTAAATGCTTAGTCAAGCAAAAGGATGTACTAAGACAATTAAGGCACACCAGGCATGCCACGAACGTGAAAGTAAATCACTCTGATAAAGGCATGCACAAAATCCATCTACTCCATACCCTTGATCAAAGTGGGGAAAAAATATCCTGAGTACTCTTAAAATTGCTGATGTACTCGAACCTGCGCATTTGGGGAAGGAGAGCGCTTGGGAAAACACTAACTGACATGAGCAGCAACCTTTATTATGAAAGTAGATGACTCATTTGGCACAACACTGGGCATCTTGGATTCTGGACGTCTTTGCCACATATTTCCTAATCTGCATTCCACTGTGGGTTTCTGGACTGCTGATCAGATTATTGCCTACTTGGAAGACAGTGTGGAGCTGTGCACACCAGTTGTATCTAGAACAACAATTTACACTTGATAAATTAGCCTGGGTGAAAAACATGCCCAGGCCCTCAGTCCCTCTCTGAGCGCCAAACCACAGTGCTCAGACCAATCACGACTGTATCAGCAGCGTCGTGATTGGCTAGCGGAGTCTGGAAGCCTGGGTGGTTCCTGCCCCAGGAAGCAGGCGAAGAAGACCGAGAGGTTGCGGCAGCCAGCCTGCAGGTAAGTACTTTAAAAAAAAAAAAATGTATTTTCTTTTGTTTACTCCCCCTCCAACCCGCTCACCACCCCCGTTAAGTTGCAGCCGCCACTGCCTCATACCACATCTGGCATTCCCTGACCAGAAAGGATTTATCCCGAACAGCTTCACCGCCTATAACCTAAGCATCCTCTTCGCACTAATGTTTGGGCTTGAACCATGTCTAGAAGCTTTAGCCATTTTTCTGGATGTCACTTAATTGTTTGATTCCATCGAATGAGATTCTGTATCAGGACTGGAGCCAATGATTATGCATAGCTTTATTAAACTCCAGCAGCCTTATGTATTCAAGTAATCGGTAAACTATATTTCCCAGGAAATATTGAGAAAGGTCAGTTTGTGTTTTAGCCAATCCTGTGCGATGTATCCCAAGAAGAGAACCAGTGGCTTCTGGTTCCACCTCCCTTTTTTTTTTTTTTTTGCTCTTGCAGGCAGCAAAGTACCCTCTGGCACTCATTACTTCATTGTTTTGATGTGTAGCAATTCTTGGTTCCAATGCGGTTTTGTTTCTAGTAGTACATTCAATGCCCAGGTCAGAATGTTTCTAACTGACCTCTTCCTTTACAGCAATACATGAGCTGTGGGATTGGCCCTGCTGAATTCCTGAGCAATTCCTATTAATCGCGGGTCTCGCTATTGCAACACGGTCCACTGACCTCCAGATGGCACCTTCGCTGCGCTGGCTCCACTCCTGTCTCTGCGCACTCTGTCACTCCGAAACAGTGTGCTCTAATGAACTCTGAGACGCCACATGGGGAACAAAACACATATATTTATGTAGGAATACCAAGGAAAACGCCAGAATCACACCCCAATTCACAGTAACCCTGAGATGGGATAGATCCGCTGGCCTGGGGCACGACTTCTCATTGGGGTCCATACGAATCAATTTCAGAGCCTGCAAAGGGGCAGCCCAGGCCCAGCCCAGTAGATCCAAGTGCGTACCAAGCCTCCTATTACAGGCCTCGAAAAATCTACTCGCCCACTTGCTATGGTGAGTCAGAATTTATCAGGTCGAGCTATATTTAGGACCTACTCGCCCGTTTTGGCCTATTGACAAAGAACAGGTGTTCTGTTCAGTCAGAAAGTGAAGGAGCAATAAAGGTGCCTTTAAATCTTGTTTTTATCTTGTCACACTTGCTCTGTGTTCAGAGACCGAGGTCAGAAGTCAGTTTACAATTACTTTTCCTCCTCTGACTGCCGAGTTCCAGGATTTTGTAAAGTGAACTCTCTAACCTGCTGTACTAAGTGTGAAATGAAAGCTGTAGGGTCTATATGGCTTTTCCTAACATACATTTAAATAATAAGTCAACTGTACAAACATTTCAAAATATATTTCAGTAGTTGTGAAAGCCCATTTTCTGTACTTCTGTGTGATGAGAAAAATATTTTAATAAGATGAAAAACAAATCAGAACACTTTACTTGGTGATGTGCAAATGATAAATGTTTTCTGAAACTAGATTTTCACAGATTATTGTTAATACTCTATATAATTTTTTCAGTAAAGTTGGAAAGTAGTGGGACATTTTTGGCCATTTCTTGGAAATCTTCTGTCTGTAAGTGCGCTACCACAACCTCCTTTAGTAATGTATTTGTTAAAACATGAACTGAGAAACACCTTTGCCCCAGACCTGATGGCAATGCTATTAGTAAACTGAGAGGCAAGTCGGGGATTATGTGTACCCTATATGTGGGCTAGATTCGTATTTCACATGGAGCAAATGTTTAGTCTATTTAATCAAACAAGAGTTTTGTACAGCAGTAGTGCTGAACTCGCATATTTGAAGGTGCACTCATATGTAAGAATAATGGAAAAAGGCGACTCTGTAAAATAAAATATTTGCCAATGATCACACAATTTGAGACCTAACATTACAGTTAGGTCGAGTAGATTATTCAAGTTACTCACCCTGCAGGTCTAGTAAACGTTTCATGATTTTTCAAAGCCTGTTTTAGCCCCTGTCCACCGGTCCTTCTTGACTGCTCGAAACATGCAAAGGGGAGACTCCTCATATGTCGAGGTGGAATTCTTCCCATGGAATGACTACCTATCAGAGGCAGTTACCGCCTCTATACAGAAATCAGTTATCCAAGCATTGGCACCTCTGGTGAAGAAGCTCATCTAACTGGTGCCTAGCCGTACTGAACCCTTCCCAGGAATCTTCTTTATCTGTAGGACTTCTGAGGCTGCTGCTAACCATTCAAAAAGCAAAATCAAAGCTCCCCAAAAAGTCCATCCTGCTGAGGCCGATTTTGATCACCTCAAGAAGGCTTTTCTGACGAGAGACTGCCCACTCTTAGAGGCAGGGAACCCAGATAACTTCCTCACGAGGCCCAACCCCCATTCCCATGGGGAATGACCCCCTCACTCCTCCATCCAATTTAGATGGCTAATCGGACCTGGCCCGCGCCTGACACCCCCAAGCCTCCCTCTGATGGGACCTGAAGAAACCTGCTGCCCCTTGATCCGACATGCTGGACCCTGAGAATATGGGTCATACAAGCCCCCCAGAATGGGTCACAGTAGACAAAGTAACGGCCTATGTGGCTGCCCCCATCTGCAAACCTCTCAATAAGGTCTGTAACAGACTGAGGGCAGAATGCCTCTGTTCCTTTCTCGAAGGGAAGATTTTGCTTGCCTCTGAAATATACACCAAACTCAAGACATTTCTGCCCATTAAAACCCCCCAAAAAGCTGATTGACTGTTCCTGGTGCTCATTCTCAGACTAATTACTCGACATTACAGCCCTCCTAACAAAAATCCCTGATCTGGCAGAAGAATCCAAACAATCTGGATCCCTTATCTCGCCGATATTCTTTCTGGTTCGGCGCAGTGTGCCATCATATTCCTTGGCAACGTCAATTGTGCGCTTTCCATGTAACTTCACTGGTCCCTTTTAGTAAAATGGATCCCAAATTGGGGATTCTGCTTCATTCAAAGCAGGAGTAGTAGCTCTGAGAGTGTTCTCTTCAGGGACCCCTTTGTAAAGGAATTGGGCAAATATATGTTGAGATTAATCTCCCTCAGCAAGGCCCAGGCCTTGTTTAAAAAAAAAAAAAAATCTTTGCTACTAAGATTTTCCCTGGGGCCAGTCGAGGAAGAGGGAACTTATCTGCCCCATCTTTCAACTATACTCCCCAAAGAGAACACTTTTCCAATCTGGGCCAATGGCAGTACGAATCAAGATTTGGTGGCTTCTTCCCCTCTTGGGGTTCTGGGAGATCGCAGGAAAACAGAGGCATATTAAGTACATTTATTTCACCTACCACAAAAGTGGTAGGGGGAGCAGATAGTCAGAGTTCTTTAACAACTCTTTTTTTCAGAGGAAGCTACCCTCTTTATAGGCCAAGAAGTAGTGTAATTGGAAGGCAAGAATACCGCTACTAGGT
This sequence comes from Calotriton arnoldi, assembly GCA_963921515.1. Classification (NCBI taxonomy): domain Eukaryota; kingdom Metazoa; phylum Chordata; class Amphibia; order Caudata; family Salamandridae; genus Calotriton; species Calotriton arnoldi. The sequence continues at coordinate 647,652 of CAWUFW010005634.1, forward strand.
CCTCAATTTATCCACCGGTTTTGTCAGCAATCTCTTCTGGTGGAGAAAAAGGACAAGGGTCTCCGAACAATATTACATGTGCAGGAATTTAGAGAATGGCTGGTTTGCCACCACTTGAGGATGTAGGGGTTTCACCTCCTCTGAGACATCCTTCGTCCGGCCGACTGGTTAGTTTTTGTGGACTTAAAGGACGCAGACCTCTCGATATGAATTGCCAAACCCCACCGCAGCTTCCTCCGATTCGTATGGATGGCAACGAATTCACTACTCTCCTATTCAACCTATCGCATCATCATGGTGTTTCACAACACAGACCTAGTAATGCAAGGAGTGGCTTACAGGTCGGTAAACACCTTTCGCTCTGTTATTTTTGCAAGACACCTCCCCATTGATAGAGCCCAGGTAGGTGAGCACCCCCTTGATAGGAAGCTCCTTAGATGTATCAGGCATTCTCTTCCCTCAGATCCCAGATATTCAAAATTGTGGGACATAAATACAGCTCTAATTTCTTTTCTTTCTTGGCCTGCTAATAGGGTTTCTATGTAGGAAACAATTAATATGTAAGCTTGGTATGTTGCTCTGTTTAGTCTCCTGTAGAAGATATTTTTGGTAAGATATTTACACCAGCAAGGTTTACCTTTTCAGTGTGCAGGAGCACAAAAACCCGTACTAGAAAAATATTTTACCAGCATTCAAAGATACTTCTAAATTTTTTGTAGTCGAACGCTTGAAAGCTGCCTTTACATCATCATTGGGTTGCCACTGTACTGAACTTGCCTGCTACTGCTGGGAGACATCTGATCTTGCCTTCTTCACGGACCCAGCTACACAAAGGTTGGGTGAACCGCTGGGAAGTCTTCTTGTGGCACTTTCCTGTGGGATCTTCACTTTGGTGGAATGGCAATCAGGCTTGTGCGAAAGGCAACCTGGGCGCTTGATCCGTGTGGTTACATTGCAAGGAGAGTCCAGGTTTGATGCACTTTCAGCCTTTTCTGGTCTACAAAGGTCAGCAACTCCTGCGACGAATGGAGCCTCACAACTGCTGTTTGCCGAAGGCAGGGGCAGTGGGGGACCTTTTAGGACCACGAGCGGCAAGCTGGTGATGTAGCCACTTTTACATCTCCATTTTGGGCTATAATATACGCTCTTTTGCTGTTCAAGGGCTCTCGGAGTTCCAGTTGCTTGTGCTGCCCTAGAGGATGGGCAAGGACCCCCTGGTTCCCGCCAACTAGCGCTTCAAAGCGACTCCTGACATCCCGGACGCGATGCGTTTATCTGTTGCTGGGCCACTGTACATGGGGACGCTAGGTCCCAGATTGATGAATAAAGGTACATTCTTCTTTTTGTATGTGGAACTTTATCAGCCAACCCCACCATCTCCACCTTATTAACAGTCAGTTGCTTTGATTTTCCAGTTCCTTTGGACTTGGTAACTTAATGCTTTTAGTCTGGTTGGAACTAATTGAATGTCCCCAGAAGGTGGCCTGGTACCGTAGGCGTCGGCAGTCTAGACTATGGGGAATTGTCATTTTAAACCCTAATCCGTTCCTGGAAGTCTTACCACACTGCCTTTACTAATTTTCTTTACTTTGTTGTTTTCTTTCTCTCTTGTGGAAAAAAACATTGTTTCAGTCTCTTGTATAGGTAGACTATTTCTCTTCCATTTGAAGTGTATGCATTTTTCCCTGGGGGTGTCCTGAATGCAAGGAGCTGAGTTGGGTGGGGGAAACAAAGAAGCTCAGGTAGCGCTGGTGCTCTGAGCAGGAGGGGATTTTATTCATAGCTGGTGTGATACATGGAGTGTTGGGCTTTGACAGGGGTCAGGAGGGGCCACTGGGGAAGGTGTGCTGGTCCTATGACTAGTCTCTTAACTGGTAGAGCTACCCTTTAACTTGCACTCTGTTACTGGCTTCAATAAAATGGGCAAAAAAAAAAGCCAAAGAAAGATCTTCTGTTGTCAAGCCTCCACCTAAGAACACCACTATAGATAGGATGCTTTGCAGGGCCATGGGGGTTATCAGCACGGAGATTGAGCTCATTAAATGGTGATTGTCCCAAATATCTGGGGCATCTCCACGTTTGGGCGCAGTACTAGCTACATCACCCCAGACTTCATTAGAGTCCATGCCAATCTAGCAGAGTCCCAATCTAAGTAAATCAGCTAATGATTCAGGACTTGCTTGTGGGTCTGTTAATAACGGACCCAATAAATCCTTAGGGAGAGCTAAGGGGAAAAGACAACCTGCTGGACACTCAAGCAAGGTTACTAGGTCTAGTACTCATAGTCCCATGCAGCATGGTAAGGGAACATCTAGCATACCTACCAAGGATTTCTTAGAGAGTGTTCTCTTGTCCAAACCTGTAAGGGTAGAGCAAGTTATTGAGGACTGCATGCACAAGGTTAGTGAGCTGCTTCAAGGTGAATTCCACTCCCTTTGAGCTCTGTTGGAAGCTATGGAGAACGAGCTTATTAAGACGGGCACAGGCCCATACTACACTAGTAAATCACACAGATCCAAAGAACTATAGGGTCGCTCAGGTTGGGACAGTTGAGGAGAGCCCCTCTACTAGTAGCCAAGGGCTTTCTACAAGTGCATTGCCCCCAAAGAAAAGATTTGTACCAGATTCCCAGACACATGGATGGCCTAGTACAGAGCAGTCATTACCACTTTTATCTATGCATCTGGGAAAATCACCATGCAACAAGCAAGGAAACTATCACAGGGTGTTGTCCCCTATGAGCAATCCCGGTCACAGTGGATCATTGGGAAGTTTAGAGCACCCTAGAGTGAATCTTTCCGCCTGCATCTTGCCCATATGTTGACTGCTAACTAAAGTCCCGCAGCTTCGTGAAGGGCAGAGCGAGTAATATGAAGAGTTATTTAACAAAACGTTGGGCTGGCTTGCACACCACAAGGACTTTCCCATGTCCCAGGCTAGCAATATACTGTTCATCAGAAGGGTAGCCTGGATTGGGCCAGGTAGGGTGGACCGAGGTATTCTAATCTGCTTTAGGGTTCCTTCATTGGCCCAAAAAGTGCTATTTGGATGTGCAAGTAAATACCCACCAGCTAGGAGCTCCATTGAGCCGCAGCCATTTGGCCATTTTTATAGGCCACTCGTTCCCCAACACTTCCCTTTTCAGCAGCAACTTCAATGGTCAGGTGCTTTCTCAACCTTTGCTTGCCCAATGCAAGTGAGTTCTGGTGATACCTTCTCAATTCCAACCTACAACCGCTATGATACCGTAGCAGATGTAGATTGACTCACCAACTGCAAAGGGAAGCCAGGGGACAATACTAACACAGCGGGATTGTGACCTGGGTAGTGTTTCAAGCAGTCTAGCGAAGGGCTTTGTCCTGTATAGCCCAGAGACGGCCAAAGTGAAGCAAAGCACTGCAATGTTCCTGCTACCAAATTCAAGGGAGAGGAAAGCAAGACCATCCACTTGGGAAAAATCCCCCCCCCCCCCCCCCCAGTAAGATTTCCGTAAGGAATGTTATGCATGCTGCTTCCACTGCAGGGCCTGACAACTTGTGCACTGGATTAGATGGAGCAGCATTAGGCCAAATTAGATAAAGCTTTTGTGACACCAACTCAGTGTTTTTCGAAATACCAGATTCAGCTGGGTCACCTCGCCTTATTCTTATGTCATCGCCAACTAATGAATTGGACAGAACAATCCTCCAGTGGGAATCCCCCGAACCAGGTTAATTTCCTGGAACGTTGCTGGTTTGGCTTCCAAACTAGATATCCCAGAATGATGTGAATTCATAGACCACATGATTTTTGTGTTTTTCAAGAGACCTGGTCTTTGCAGCCCCTTCACCATGTAGGATACGTAAATTTTCATAAAGCAGCCACATCCTCTGGATTGGGTAGGCCTTCTGGGGGTCTAACGATTTGGGCAAAAACCACTATCTTTGGCTTGTGGAGAGAGAACAGTGTGGATTCTCCAGATGTTCTATGTCTTAGTTGACTACTTCTACGGATGTAACATACTACATTTATTGTGTATATTGTAGATCTACGGGGAATAAATTGGAGTCCATTGTTCTGGACCAGCTGAATGGGCATCTTGCTCCACTTCCAGCCAGTGCAAGGAAAAATGTGAGGGGGCGATGATTTTAACTGCCAGTATGATCCTCTGAGAGTGGATAGCCAGGCCCTTACGGCTGACTAAGACATTATCTGGTCAATACCGGAGCTAGAAATCCCCTCCATCAAGAAATGGTCTCCCATAGCTATCCAGATCAATAGCCTCACATTAAATCACGGGCTCCGCGCTTGTAATGGCAGAACAGCCTCTGATAAATTAGGTAATCACACATTTAGTAGGATAAACCATACTAGCCTAATAGATTATATAATGCTGGATGCTAAATTATGGCCATACTTGATCGATATGACAGTTCTTCCTCGCTCAGATAGTAATCATAATGCCCTGATTCTTAAGATGTTATAATTACCACAATGCAATATAATACCCACCATTAGCCCTTAAACAGATGTCTGAGTCTTTAGTAATAGATGTAGGATCAATTGGAGTACTTTAAAATACCCTCAGGAGTCAATTGGTGAGATCTATAAATTGGTCGCTGGTGGTATGGAGGGCTTGATACCATTGGTCCCTACTGGGGATGCTCCCGAAACATTGAGGGCAATATCCGATGTCCATATTTGGCTGCTTAAAAATCAGAAGAACCATTTTTGGATAGAAACTGGGCGAACAGTGGAGAGGAAGCATCTGCAGTCTTCGGTTCAGCAAGTCATGCAGAGACGCCATGGTTGAATTGGTCCGTGCAGTTAAGAAAGATCTCGATTCGGGTAGCAAGAAGATCCTAAAGGAAAGTGTTACTGGTGGCCAAAAAAGACTAGGAGCGGGGAGTATGGGAGGTCCTCCTAGATGCAGCTAGATTGAATGATCATCGTACCTTTTGGAACTTGGTGTCCACTGGAAGTAGACTGGTTTTGTGCTATAGAAAATTAAATTGAAACCAGTGATTGGGTGTCACACTTTGCCAGTCTATATACACAGGTGGGAGAACAGCACGGCAGCACATCTAATACGCCAGGCCTGGGGGAATTATAGCAGTGACATAGAAATAAAGGGGAGGAGGGCGTGAGCTTCAAGGCCACCTCTCCAGAGTGCACCACATGCGCACTAGACTGATGTTCAGGAAAGCGCAGTGCAGGAACTGTGTATGATAAAATTCCTGGTGATCTATTCCTGAGCGAGATGGGTATTTGGAGCGCCTACTTCTCAGTATTATTTACTGCTATTATGAAAGGGGCACCAATTCAGTCTACGTGGGCAGGAGCTGAAATCATTCCTATTTTTATTTTTTTCAGTTTCAAAAACCTTTATTAAAGGCAATCAATAGTGAACACAGCGTGATGCCTACAACCCTGGCCGGGCCGGCAGCGTAGAGACTGACAGTCATCAGGGAAATCAGTATATGAATACACAGCAAGTCGCCTACAACTACGGGCCGGCCGCGTAGAGTCAAATAATGTACACAGGCTAAACAAGCTGCAGAAGGGCCTTTTAGCTGAGCGAGGCATGGGATTATGTAGTATAGTCAGGAACATGTAAGTTCAGTGGCCAGGGGCCCCGGGAAGGTGCAAGCAAGAGTGAGGGGTCGAGAAGCGTGATCGCACCCCAACGGGTGTATCTGCCCCCAGGCATCCCTTGATAGGCTTGTCAGCCCACTGTGTCAGATGTACTATGCGTTAGAATGCGTGCGTGTTCCTATGACCAGGGTGGCATTAAGAGAAAAGAAAAAGAGAAAAACAAGTAACAACAATTAAACAGAGGCGGCACAAGGTGCGGCGTGGTATGTGGCATGGGATGTCCAGTGTGTTCCGTGCACAAAGACGTGTGGGGTGGATTGGGGGGCAGGGGGGAGTCAATGTCCGGAGCCTCCGGAACCATTCACGGGGGCTTAGTGAAGGTGTCGGTCAAGCGTCGGGAAAGAGTTGAAGGGCCCTCAGCCTTGGGGGTGGGGGGGAGGGGCTAAAGCAAGCGAACTCAATGCGCATTAAGTAAGAGATCAGTGGCTGCCAGACGCGTTGGAATTTCTTTTCAGTGTTTGCGATATTATGAGAGAGTCTCTCCATTGCCAATATGTGCCAAACTTTGACGAACCATTGGGCTACTGAGGGGGCTGAGGTTTGTTTCCATGTACACGCTATAAGCTGGCGCGCTGCTAGGAGTAAGTGGCTTATGAGGGCCCAGTCCGCCCCGGTCATTGCCGCCAGTGTAGAGGGACGTATGCCTAGTATTACCACGTGTTGCAGATGTGGGATCGGGTACCCCACGACGCCCTTGATGTGTCCCAGGACCTCCTTCCAAAAGGTGTTTATCACCTGGCAAGACCACCATTTGTGATATAGAGTGCCTTCCTCCTTCCCACAACGCCAGCTATGCAGTCTCACGAGAGGTAAGGCTACGATACGTTTTGGGGATGTCCTGCCATAGCTTATCCCACTGTTTAGGAGAGATCCCTCCCGGGGTGGCGTCTTGCCAGGCAGTCTGATATCTATCAACACGCATCGGGGTCGAATGCTGCAGCACCTGATAGGTTTTAGAAATTAGCCCCGGGTGCCCTCAAAGGCCCGCACCAGCTTCTCGAATAAGGTGAGGGGGCGTGTTGCCGCCGTACGAATCTCTGGGGCAGAGAGCAAGTGCCTTAGTTGCATGTACTGGTGTTGCGCCGTGTGGGGCAGCGCATATTCGGATTGGCACGTATCAAATGTTTTAATGTCATCCCCTGCAAATAAGTTGTGAATCGTCCGACATTCTCCAGCACTCCATCTACTGAACGCCTGTGTTGGGAGGCCCGGGCGGAATTCCGGACTACGTGCGATGGGGGTGTTCGGGGACGGAAAAGAAGTCAGCCCCTTTTTAACCGCAATTTTATCCCAGATCTCAAGGACTGTTTTGGTGGGTGCCGCGACATACGCACTTCGAGGTCGGGCATGTTTTAAGCAGCCAAGCAAGGTCCCACAATGGCCGGCACACCACCGCACGGTACATGTGGAACCAATGCTTCTCACTCTCCCGCACAACCCACTCGGAGATGTATCGCAAGTGGGCTGCCCAATAGTATTCCTGCAGGTTTGGGCACGCCAGGCCTCCTCTATCCCGCGGGCGCATCAATAGTGAGTGCGCTACCCTCGGCCGTTTCCCATTCCACACGAAAGCACGCAGGTCGCCCTGGAGCCGCTGGATGTCCACTTGTGGGATCGGGGTTGGCAGTGCCTGAAATAGGTATAGAACCTGCGGTAAGATGTTCATTTTAATAATATTGATGCGTCCCAGCCAGGAGATATGGAGGGGCTTCCACCTCTGTAGGTCGGCCAATACTGAGTGCCGGAGGATCGCCCAGTTTGTGCGGGACCAGGAGGCGAGCGCATGGGTGATCTGAAGCCCCAAGTACCTGATGGAGTCTGCCGTCCATTGAAAGGGGGTCAGGCCCTGTAGTACACTAGCCTCGGGGGTTGGGATATTGACATTGAGGACAAATGATTTAGAGAGATTGGTTTTGAAGCCGGAAACCGCTTCAAAGGCTTGTAGGCTGTCAATCACACATGGAAGCGAAAGTTCAGGTTAAGTCAGCGTAAGCAGAAGGTCATCAGCAAACAGATTGATCTTGTGGACTTGGCCCCCAAGGGTTAAGCCCTTAATGTCCTCTAGCTCTCTTACTCGAATGGCCAAAGGTTCCACCGCTAGCGCGAAAAGCAGGGGCGAGAGTGGGCACCCCTGCCTCTTTCCCCAGTCCAGTGATATCTGTCCCGTAGCCCGCCCATTTACCCGAATACAAGCTGTTGTGGCCACATACGATGCGATGATCTTCGAGATAAAGTCCCGCCCAAGGCCGATCTTATTCAGCGCGGAGATAGGACCAGTCTACCCTGTCAAACGCCTTCTCCGCATCAAGCGAGAGAAGGCACATAGGGATATTCAGGCGCTGAGCTTTTTCGACAAAGTGTGCTATGCGGTGGACGTTGTCCGCGCCCTGCCGGTGTCGGATAAACCCCACCTGGTCTGGATTGATGAGGCCAGGAAGGTAGAGGTCGAGGCGCGTGGCTAATATTTTGATAAAAATCTTGGCATCCGTATTGAGCAGGGCTATCTGGCGGTAAGAGGAACACTGCGCCGGGTCCTTGCCTGCCTTAGGAATAAGGGAGATCTCGGCCATTGCGGGGGTGAGGGAATTATATAGACGCAGGAGGTGTTCCTGCATTTGTGGGAGAAAGGAACGGTAAAAAAGCACAGGCAGCCCATCCGGTCCTGGGGCTTTGCCCAGTGGAAGACCCTTAACGGCGGTACAGAGGAGTTCTGCTGTGATGGGGCTGTCTAGGAGAGACGCGTGATGTGCGGACAAGGGATCCCACTCGCAGTCCGCGAGGTAAGAGTGGAGTCTCGCGGGGGAGGCATCGTCACGAGAATAGAGTCACTGATAGTAGTCTCGAAATGCCTCGGATTTGTCCTTTTCTGCTGTCGCCCAAGCAGTGGCACCAGTCTGGATTTTGGCAATGTGTGCTTTCGCCTGGCGCTGCTGCAGTTTACAAGCCAGTAGCCTTCCCACTTTATCCCCCCCGCATAGTATTTCTGCTGCTGGGTCAGCAGGGCGCGCTCTGCCTTTCCCACGCGGTGAGCACGCAGCTGGCCGCGCAATATGGCTCGCTGCCTTTTAATACGTCGGGCAGGGGCCTCCTTGTCCGACCGCTCTAGCAGCTTGATCTCTGCGGTGAGTTTAGATTCTACTAGTTTCGCCTCCCTCTGTCTCTCTATGGCAATAGATGTCATTGTGCCCCAAATCGTCGCATTGAATCCATCCCACAGTGTGTGTAGAGATATCTCGGGAGAGGTGTTGAGATGAAAGTATTCCGTGATGCTCTTTCGTATCTCTTCCACATCTACCGGATCCCGTAGCAGATGCGAGGGCATGTGCCATCTGGGTGGGCAGGCCGGCCGAGAGGACCGATCTTCCCATGTGAGTTCGAGATGAGCGTGGTCGGAGATGGAGATATCCGAGAGTTCTGCTGTGCGCAGGCAGGTAAGGAGGGAAGGTGTGACAAAGGCGTAGTCAATGCGCGAATAGGAAGTGTGAACATGCGAGTAATAGGAATAGTCCCGTACGTCAGGGTGTTTGTACCTTCAGGCGTCTACCAGGCCCCATTCTTCAATGTCCCATTTGAGGCGCGCCGACATTGCCCCAGTGGTGTGAAATGTCATGTTACTCCTGTCAAGTGTAGGGTCCCAGACCAAATTGAAGTCCCCGCATACCACTATGTCCCCATCCACCCCTTTGAGCTGTTCAGCTAGCACGCGCCTAATGTACACGTCCTGGGCAGTGTTTGGGGCATAAACATTAAGTAGCATCAGCTGTCGATTCCCCCGCTGCAGCTGCAGTTTTAGATATCTGCCCTCCCCATCCCGGGTCACACGGTGTGCGGTGGCGTAGTAGTTGGCCTTGGTCCCCACTCCCAGGGTCTTAGAGGGGGCGTATGCCCAATATCGGTGTGGATATTTCGGATGCGCCATGCGGTGTAGGTCTGCCTTCATCAGGTGGGTCTCCTGCAGCATTATGACGTCTGGGTCATGGTGTAAGATGTAGCGCCATATTTGCTTGTGCTTGTTTGGGGAGTTTAGACTCCGAACATTTAAGGAAAGTAGTTTAGTGTCCCCCATGGGAGGTGAATGAGTAGGGGGGGCATTCCCGAGTTATGCTTTGTGTCCCGTTTTGACAGGCCAATATATATTGTGTTATAGGTCGGAGCTACCATCTCCGCATCCTGTGTGTGCCTTCCCGTCATTGTGAGGCCCAGCGAGCCCCTGCCGTCCAAACCCCCACCCGTGTAAAATGTTAGCGGATGCGAAAGGGGGCACCAGCCCACCCATGTACCCTCTCCCCCACCTACAGCCACAGTGGCTCCAATGTCATTGCTACGAGTGCCGCCATGTGGAATCAACAGAAACAACCAAATTAACATAAAAACCAACAGCGGGCCAACTGGGCCCAGCAAGACCTTCTCGGACCGCGTAGACCGGCACCGAGGTGCTCTGATCCCGCTGGAGGAGTCGCCCTCTTCAGGAGAAGGTTTGGGGAAGCGGGTCATCGGGGGTGTAGTTTGAGTGTCAAAGTACACTTCAGGCAGGCCCCGCGTGTCCCCGGGGCCCACCAGGCACCTCTATAGGTCCTAGGCGAAGATCATGTCGCCGCCGTTACTGCTGAATTGGCAGAGCTGCTCAACCAGGACGTCGTGCATCGGCTATGGTGTAGATCGTGATGGGTCACCCTCAGGTAGATTCAGCAGTGGAGTGGGTAGGGGAGGGTCCCCTGCTAAGCGAGCGAAGGTGGTCGATGACATCTTGTTTTGCCGCTTGGGATGAGAGTTCAGCTTGCTGTTTATTGGTGTGGCGCTGGGGTATTGTTGTCCATCCGGGCTTGAGATCTTGGTTCGAAGCGCCCGCGGAGGCAGAGCTTTCTTCTGCAGGGGAGTCATCCGCTATGCCCAGCAGTGTCTTGGCCTCTGCCAGCGAGTGAAGAGAGCGGCGCCTGCCCTCCCATTGAAACGGGAGTGCGAAGGGATGACCCCACTGGTATCGGATTCCCTGTGCCGCAGCCTGTCTGGGATAGGCTTGAAGTCTCGCCTTTAGCGGAGAGTGATTGCGGAAAGATCCTGGTAGAGCTGTACCACGTGCCCCTGGAACTTGATCTCCATCTTCTTGTGGGCCGCCTGCATAATCTCCTCCTTCTCGGTGAAAAAGTGCACCCTGGTCAGGATTTCTGGCCCGCTGCCTTTTCGTGCTGTTCGTATGAAGACCCTGTGGGCTCGATCAAGAGCGGGTGGGGATGCGTCATCGTCTCCGCAAACCGCCTGTAACAGCTCCGCCGTGAAGGCCACAATGTCCGTGCCTTCCGCACCGGCCGGAACCCCCCGGATGCGAATGTTGTTGCGGCGACTCCTATTTTCCAGATTTTCCTGCTTAGTCTGGAGCTCAATATTTTGGTCTTCAAGTGCACTGATGCGCTTCAGTAACATTTCGTGATCTTCTGATCTGTTGTCGACCATTCGCTCCAGGTCATCCACCCTGTCACCAATCTCGGTCACCTCCCTAAGGATGTCACGGAGGCCTGACTTAAACTTTTCTTTGAGGGAGGAGAAGTCCGTCCGTATCTCCTGTAGAAAGCGGTCCATATACCCCTGCGTAATGGGTGCCGAGGGTTCTCCCACGGCCGGCGTCGAGTGCGAGGCGGAGGTCTGCATTGTCTCTCCTGACTGCGAAGCTTTGTTCCACAGGGATGTCACCGTATTGCCCCTGAGCCTCTTAGAGCGTGTCATAGCAGATGATAGGCAGCCCCAGGGCACAGGTCTCCGCGCGCAGGGTCGCTAGTCTGCTATGGTTGCTGTCCGACAGCTAGGGTGGCTGTTTTGTGGGCAGAAGAAGGAGCTCCTTGTTCTCGAAGGTATTCAGAGGCGTCCCAGCCTGCCTAGGGAGAGTCCCGGGGCCCTCCTCCGAGCTGCAACTGCCCAGCACCGTGCCTCAGGGTAGGAGACCCGCACCCTGCAGCCCCACAGGGGTGATCGCTGAGAGGGCAGCTCCCCCCCCCAGCCGCCGAGGGCACGCCAGGGGCCGTCTAACCTCTGCACGCTAGCGGCAGGTAAACACTGCTCTGTTCAGTCTTTGGCCTTCCTGGAGGCCCGCCACCCGGCTGCTTCACGTGCGCCGGCGGGAAGGGATGCCCCAGTTCAAGTCAGGTGGTCCAAGCAGCAGTGCGGGGCATGCGGCGGCGTCGCTCCCTCACGGCGCGGTAGCCAGCGGGGGCACCTAGTTCCACTCAGGACCCAGCCACAAGGTCGCTGCTCAGGTCTGTCCTCTGCAAGGTGTGCAACGCCACACGCCTCCACCCACCGCTATGGGACAACTTTTGTGCGTCAAGGGAGAGGGGGCCTGCAGTCCAGCCCAGATCTAGTCCAGTAGAACATGCGATGCGTGGGTCTACTATGCAACAACGATGTGCGGTGAAAGCTGTGCCCTGATGTCGACACGGGATCTCTGGGCCCACTCCAGTCTGACACAGGAGGCTTCCGTGCAGTGCTACCTGCCCCAGCACCTCCAGCGGTGGCTGTCGCGCTCTTCAGCACCCTCATCCGCCGGGGGACTCCTAGGGGAGCAGGCGCGAACACACTCCCGATGTGCTAAGCTGTGTAGGGTTTTTTGTACATCAGGGAGTAGGCGCTCAGACTCGTGCGCGTCTATGTATCAAGGCTGTTGTGTGTGTACGGTGCTACCAGGTCGGGGGTAGTACCCAATAACCCCCGTGATTTGTGAGTCGACAACCCACACTGGTAATACGGACACTATCCTGGGCACACGTGGTTGGGATAATAGATCAGAAAAAAGTCTCGAAAGTTGCCCAATTTAAGATCGACATCAGTTTTGTGAGTCAAGATTAATTTTAATGATGAACAAAGAAAAGCGACCAGCTGACACGTGTTTCGTCACAGTGGGAAGTAGTCCCGTGACTCTTCAGGGCCGAGCGGGTAGTAGCAAAGAAAGCGAAAGTGAAATGACGGGCGTCCCAGTATGGGAGGGTGTTGAGTCTCGAAGTCCTGCCCGGTGGTGGGTAACCAGGAACGATATCCTGGTCCAGGTGGTGGCGGTGGGCAGGGCCCAGTGAGGGCACACTATAGAATTGGTCGGGAAATGCGGAGGAAGGAGTAGCAGGCGGGTGCGCCCGGGAACCGCATTGGAGCAGGAGTAGAAGCGACGTCCGTCGATCACGTGACTGCCGGATGCGGATGTGCTCCCCAAGTTCATTACTGTGGCTTCGCAACAGGGGAGGGGATGGGCTCACCACTGGTGCCTGTGCAGGGGTAATCGCCGAATTCCTCCCAATGGATTCAATGCCAGGGATGCTTGGTGTTGCCTACCGGCTCAGGCGGGCATCCAGGTGGCGTCTGTAGAGGCCGTGGCAGGCACCGGAGACCCCGAGCTCCGGTCTCAAAATGATGGCCCCCAGGGCTCCATAAGTGGACGCTGTTCCAAGCCAGGCGTGTCAGCCCGACGTGCCCCCGCAGTTCCCAGGGGCAGGTCCCAGCGCCTCCGGCAATCCCCTCCAGGGAGACAGACGCAGGTCTGTCCCAGGGGCACCATGCAGTAACGTCGCTCGCGGTGGGGGAGGGGACCGGTGCGTCACCCACACCCGCTCTGGAACGGCGGGCACCAATCCCCTCTGTAGTATTTCCGGGCTCAGGAGGGCCACCCAGGCGGTGCTGCGACCCGTTCTCTGAGCGGCATCAGCAGGCTTTTAATTGAGCCGCTCGTGACTTTACGATGGGGGAGGGGACCGGCGCGCCGCCCGCACCTGGCCTGAGACCGCGGGCTCCAATCCCCTTTGCAACGTTCCCCGAGATCAAGGCATCCGCTCCGGCGGCAGCACAGTTCAGCCACCGGGGAGTCTTAACTGGTTCCCGATATTCTCTGTGGTCTGGAAGGCTGCCGACACCCTCCCGGGCCCGATCACTGACTCTGGACTGCGGTCACAAAATGGCGGTCGGAGTGTGCCGCTTTCGTTCGCCGCCAGTCGCCAGGACTCCAACTAGCCGGGGCAAGAGCAGCATACAGGTATGTCCCTACATACTCCAGAAGTCTCCACGAGCACTTCAGGTCGCCCGCGCTGCTCCGGTGTGCTTTATTTGCTGTGCAGCGGGTCCCGGGGAGACGGAGCTCACCAAATGCCCGTCTCACTCCATTGCTCCCGTGGCCACGCCCCCCCATTCCTATTTTTAAATAGGGCACTCGTGATTCGCTCACAAATTTGACCAATAAGTCTCATAGACCGCACACAACAGCTATTCAGTAAGGTGTTCCTGGGCAGACTCCAGGATTGGCTATTCGTAAATGAGATTATAACACCCCTCCAGGCGTGTTTTAGAGATTCGACAAGAACAATTGACGAAGTATTTCGTCTACTGATATTGTACGGGAAGACCGTTACTTTAGGCGGGGGAAGACTCTGTTGTTTTCATTTGCATTCTGCCTTTGACTTGGTACCAACACCTATGCTCTGGTGGGTCCTTTCTGAGATGGGGGTGCCAAGCTATCTGCTGAACATCATAGTAAGATTGCATCTCAATAACTATGTGCAGGTCAGGTGTGGTAGCGCAGGAGAGCTGACTGACCCCATTCCCATGACCAGTGGAGTCTGACAGGGTTGCGTACTGGCCCCTATGCTCTCCACTCTTTATATTAAGTCTTGTTCAATTTTTAGATAAGTGTGATAACGACGCACCCAGACTGGCAAGCATGAAGTTTCCTGCCCTCATGTTCGCCGATGATACCTTACTTCTCTCCAAATACCCTATGGAATTCCTAAAATCGCTGGAGCAATATGAGTGCTTTTGTAAAATGAGAGGTCTGGAGTTTAACGCAAATAGAACTAAGTATATGGTCCTGCGCCCCAGGCACTCGACTAGGGCCAACCCAACATTAGCAGGGGTCCTGCTAGAACGTGTGCATACATTTGTGTACATTGAGCACATGAGTGGCAACCGCACATTATGCATCATAGATTAAAAATGGAACAAATAGTGGGAGATATTCTTAAGATGTGTCTCAGATCACAGTTTTGTCCTGCTCAGCCAGCCATACAGATATACAACCACCAGGCCCTGGGGGCAGCCTCATATGGTGCAGACTGGGGACATGTGGGTGTGACTACACTTGCTATGATGGAAGATCGTTCCGTGCGACAACTGGTAGGTCTGCCTGCAAGCACTTCTCTGCTTCCACTTAGGCTGGATCTCGGGCTAAGAGTATTACCTGATAGAATAGGCCTGCACCCCCTGCTGTACTGTAGGAGAGTCTGGGTTACCCCGGAGCTCCTCCCGTATCGGCAGGGGTTGGCAGGATCTTCCTGCAGGCTCCAGGAAGATCCCTTGGATTAAGTATATGAAGGCCTCACTAATCGAGATTGGGATACTATGGAATACCCCTGAAGCGGCTGGTGTTATCACAAAGTCTTTCATTAAAACCACTTACTGGCAACAGAGAGACACACTTCTATATACCCAGACGAGTCATGGTTCCTTAACAGATGCCTTTCTCGCAGTCAAGGACTCCTTCATAAAGGAGTACTTTCTTGATGAGCTAGAGCCCCCATTAGCTAATCGACTTTACCTGCAATTTCGATACGGGACCTTGCCACTCCATCCCTTTACTGCTAAGTGAGCCCGAGCACGAGGGCTGTTGGGCAGCAATGCCCGGCCTGTGGTACTTTAAATGAAACTATTGAACATGTTATGTTCTTTTGCCTGGCTTATACAAGCAATGAGAGGTGCTGGATTATTCCTCTATTTTGGAACCTGGGCACAAGGGAGCACGAAGAGGCCCAAAGGATATTTGAGATATGATACTAGCAAATCATTGGTCTTTTCTCTCTCTCGATATTTACTGGGAGTGTAGAGAGCAAGGCAAAAAGCGTGTATCACCTAGGAAAACCCAGATAGTGGGGGACCATTAGTTGTTTATTGTAACCAGTATGAGTTAACAGGATGTGCAATATTTTGCGTAATGATCTAGCAATCGTAACCAGAGTGACTATGGCTTTTAAACGTTGGCTAATGCTTAACTATCCATTCATGTATGCTTTGACCTATTTACTGCTTGAAGACTTGTGTAACGACCTAATGGATGTGCGACATCATAAGACAGGGTAATATCCCCAGCCTGAATGGCAAATAATATGGCATCAATGTTGGAGTTTATATATTATTTTATGATGTAAATTTCTATTGACTGAAGTCCTTTGGGGGATGTATTGCATGGAAAGCTATATATTCTGACCATCAGTGTTTTGATCAATCTGTGCCATATGTTTTTACTTATGTTTTATTCGTTTTAATTGCTTTTTATGGCATTGTGCCGAAGTAAAGATCTTTGAAATGACAGCTTATTAGTGTGTGACTGAAGAGTTCACACTGACAGGAGAAATCCAACTCCTTTACATTCTCTCGGGAAACCTTTCAAGGTGGTTTCTTCATGCTGGACTATGCAGGAGGCAGTCCTAGACAAAATTAGTTTTGGAGCTCACTTAGCAAGGGGTCACAATGCCCTTTAGTGCTTTTCCCTGAGAGCGAGGCTAGAGGACATCATGAACAAAGCAGATTGGTCCTCCGATTCCATATTCAAAAGGTTTTACTTTAAGCCTGTTGTGGATGTAGGTTTATTAGTGGTAAGTAAGCTTTGAAAGTGCATAATCCTTGCCTCTGGTCCTGACATAGATTGAAACCTATCCTAGCTATCGTAAAGGAAAGTCTCTTTTCTTTTTAAGGACTAGGATGCGAGGATTTTCCCCTCAAGGATCACTTTGTGTTCCACTTTCCGCCCACACTGAAATTACAGTTCAGAGGATAGCAAGCATGATGTTCAAGAACAGATGCCCACAAGTGTTGTACATACATATTGCAGTAAGTAAACAAACTCTTTACTCATGAGGTTATTAAAAGGTTTGAAGTATTTATTTCAACTCTCATATTGTTACTTTGGAGGAGATGTTTTACTGTTCATACTGTGGCAGGACTTTTTACCTTTATTGTCCACTTATGACTTTTTACCTTTATTGTCCACTTATTGTCCAGAAGACTGATTAAAAAGGGCATGATACTATTATGGCGATTGTTGTGTAAAGAAAGATGGGAGAATAACAAGCCCTCAGTTCTCTTCATGGAATGTATTGCACAGGATTGGTTAAAACACAAGTTGACTTTTCCCTTTGTTTCATGATAAATATAGTTTACTGTTTACTTGAATATATAAGGCTGCTGGAGTTTAATAAAGAAGAAAGTTGTGCATAATCCTCGCCTCTGTGTCCCTAATAGAATTTAAATTTTCTTTAACGATGGTTATATATTTTTTTAAATTATTTATTCACTATTCTGTGCAGACCGGGCTTGCCCACTGGCTTCGTAGAGTGGATTGAGCCTCTTTACTCTTCCCTAGTGGCTCGGGTACACATCAACAACCTGACATCTTCAGCTGTCACTATATCCCGGGGGACCCGACATGTTTGTTCCTAGTCACCGATTTTTATTTGCAATAGCACTGGAACAGTTGGCATTGAAGCTTCGCCAACACTAATCAGACCACACACTTAGATTCACTTGTAGGTATCTTCTAAATTCTCTTTATGCAGATGGCATCACCCTGTACTTGGGGAAGCCCGTAGACTGCCTCAGCTCGGTAATGCAGGAGTTTCTAGGCTTTGGTGAACTGTCAGGAGTTACCATTGATCTCTCTCACTGACGACACTATTCATATCAGAGTACCCGCTGAAATGGTAGGAGGGGGTCACTCAAATACCTGGGAATATGGGTTAGCCGAAATGTTGAACTTGTGATTAGAGAAAGCTATGGGAGGACAATGTGCAAGCTGATAGAGCAGATCATTCACTGGATATCGCTCCCGCTGTCACTCATGAAAATGGGCATTCTCAAGAAATGTCTTTATTTATTTGTGAATACACTATCCCTCTCACAAACCTTTCTTTTCTTAACTCTTAAAACCCAATTACTTCGATCAGCATGGGCAGGTAACCAGACCAAAATTGGTTGGGAAACAGTGGCATTGCCCCTCTGTGGTGGTTGTTTGAGGTGCTGGACCTGGAATTATATATTTTTGTATATGCAGGCATACATTTCCAATTACTGGTTCAATCCTACAGCTTACCTGCCACAAGTCGCGGTGGAAACCGATAATTCTGCTCCAATACCGCTGCAGTTGTTATTGGGGAGGAGGCCTAGCTGACGAAGAAGAGTCATTGATACTATTGCCTGCACAAGTGGGGCCTGGGACCATCTCAGAGAAGTTGTCCACTGTGCTATAGTTTGTGGGGTGCATGCAGAGCAGAGTTCCCCAAGTTCCCATCGGAGACAGATGTGGTAGTATCGGCTATCCCGACAAAGCACCTTACATCCTCTCTTATTGTGCTGCGAAAAAGAAGATACCAGTCACTAGAACCCAGGTATAAATGGCAATGAATCTGAAGGAGGACATTTTAAATGAGATTTGAAGATTTTGTTGCTCACGGACAGATGCTCTCGCATAAAGCAGCTGGCTCCGTATGATCAGGGCCACTGGAATTGTGGCAGGAGAGGGTCAAATTTGTGGCAGGATTGAGAAAATTATGCGGCAAGAAAAGGCAAATTATGCAGCACATTTTGTGATAGTATTACCTCATTATTTAGTAATTTTTAAACTTCTTAACACGGTCTGCGCATTAGTTCTAGAACATTATTATCAGTTTCAAACCCAAATATACGGAAAGACAGCCAGTCAACCTGTTGCAAAGGTCCTTCCACTGTGCGGCAACACGTTTCACTGCGTTTTTACTAGCTTTTGAACCGTTTGAGCTAGAAACAAAAACATTTATTTGTTAAAATCTGCAGATTATGTGGCAGATGATGGATTATTTGGCAAATGCGGCAAATCTACAATTATGCGAAAATCGCCATGGTCGCTCAATCGCATAATTCGAGTGGCCCTGCATATAATTCATTTTAAGTTTTTTTCAATGAGCGTATTACATCCATATAAAACTGGAAATACGGCTTAAGGTCAGACACAAAGTGCAATGCTGTAGGATCCTGGAAGCGGACTTATTGCATCCAGCCTGGGCCTGTCATACTGTGCAATTACATTGGACTTGGGTTTTAATCACACTTCCTAATATGATAGGCCACATGTTGCTGATTCTCCTCCAAATTTCATTGTTAGGCTGGAGGGGGGAGAGGGTGGAGAGCACCGGCTGCTGCTCGAAAAAGATTAATTGTTCTGATGCTGCTGCTGGCTAAGCGTTGGTGGCATACCATCGGGGCACAGGAAGAGTTCAGAAAAAAAGATTGGATGACATCTCTCACATGCTGTAATGCTCAACTTGACTTGTATGCTGAGCTCCTATCTCCCACGTACAGATCCAGAAGGGCATGGGAGTGACTGAAAACATACCTCTTGACCTCCTATGTGTGGAGGCATCTGTTTGTGAT
The DNA here is from genome assembly GCA_963921515.1 of Calotriton arnoldi. Classification (NCBI taxonomy): domain Eukaryota; kingdom Metazoa; phylum Chordata; class Amphibia; order Caudata; family Salamandridae; genus Calotriton; species Calotriton arnoldi. The sequence goes on from CAWUFW010005634.1 coordinate 666,711, forward strand.
TGATGCCTGACATATGCATATATGCTTGTTAATCTGTTTTAGACACTCTTGTAAATATATGTTCTCCAATACATGACTAGCAATTGTCGCATAACAGTGGTGTGGAGGTGGACAGAGGTTTTTTTCATGTTTTCAAGGATGCAGTGAAAACGTTTTATGTTTGACGTATGATTATATCTCAAATTATATGGTGTAACTTGTGGAGTGTTGATGCATATATTTAGCTAACTGTACCCTCTTTCTCATGGCTTGGCTGTTGGCAGTTAAATTTGTATTTTATTGGTCTAATAAAATTAATTAAAAATATAGACATCTTTGCTGTGGTTCATCTTAGAATGGAGCTACAAAGAATCTGAGAAATTGGTGCTTTATTGACCATTCTGTCTCCGGGATGCACATCTGGAACAAAGTCTGAGAGCATGGGACCTGTACTCGTCTCCAGTAATGAGTACAACCTTAGTGGATCAGACGACACAGAGGAACAAGTTACTTACCTTCGGTACGTCACTGGATCCAGAAAATCTTTCTTCAGCTATACCCCTGCACATAGGTAGATGGCGTCGGTCGACTCAGTCGTCCATGTCGTGATCGCCGGGATGACGTCGCGGTGCCTACTTGGACGCTGCCCCTGTGTGCTGCCGTCAGTTCTGACACGACTTTCCACGCCAGAAGCGCAGAGCCATGAAAGACACTGATGCACTGGTGTGCCACACTAGGGCCCTAAAAGGGTGTCCCTAACCCTAGAAGTCAGTTCGCAGAGCGGGGAGGATGGGTGGGTCGGTAAGGAATCTATAACTAATATATGTCTCTTACAGATACATCGTTACTGAAGGCAAGTAACTTGTTCATCTGAAAGAGAATATTAGTTATAGATTCTTTACCTTAGAATAGATACCCCAGCAATACCAACCCTGGAGGAGGGTCTGCGAACCAAGTTCACACCAGAAGGTCCTGAAGGACAGAACGGGCAAAATAGCCGTCCCTCTGGACTTGACTGTCTAGGCAGTAATGTCGGGTGAACATGTACATAGAAGCCCACGTGGCCGCCTGGCAGATATCGATGAGTGTAACTCCACGCGACAGAGCAGTGGCTGCTGCTGTAGCACTAGCGGAATAAGTGCGCAGCCCCACTGGAGGTTACTTTTTAGCCAAAGTGTAACACATCTTGATACAAAGGACTACCCATCGAGAGATGGTACACTTTTACACAGCCCGACCTTTTTTGACACCCACATAGCCAACAAAGAGTTGATCGTCCACCCGGAACTCCTTTGTGCGGTCAAGGTAGAAAGACAACGCACGCTTTGGGTCCAGACGGTGGAGTCTCTCCTCCTCCTTGGAAGGGTGCGGAGGCGGGAAAAAGGTAGGCAGAGTAATAGTCTGCCCTATGTGAAAGGGAGTGACTACTTTAGGCAAGAACGATGGTCTCGTTCGAAGCACCACCTTGTCGGGATGGACTGAAAGGAAAGGAGGCTTAGAAAAAAGAGCCTGAAGCTCACTAACTCTGCGAGCAGATGTGATGGCAACAAGAAAGGCAGTCTTCAGAGTGAGAAGCCTGAGAGGACAGTTGTGAAGAGGCTCGAAGGGAGCGCACCTAAGGTAAGTCAAGACAAGATTCAAGTCCCATTGAGGCATTAGGAAAGGAGATGGAGGAAAGAGATGAATAATGCCCTTAAAGAAACGACTTACAAGGAGCCAGGAGGGGCTTGTACAGAGAGGGCTGATCTGGCAGCCGAAGAAAAGCAGAAATGGCCGCCAGGTAGCTTTTAAGAGTGCCCAGAGCAGAGCCCTGCTGGGCCAAAGAAAGAAGAAATAAAAGAACCTCAGAAAGAGGGGCAGAAAGGGGATCCACAGCCTTTGCTGTGCACCATGCCACAAACTTATTCCATTGACAGGCGTATACCATCTTAGTGGAGGGACGCCTGGCTGCCAAGATAACGTTACAGACTTCAGGAGGAAGGTCAAAAGCTGTCGACTGTTGCCGCTCAATCCCCACACAAGGAGGTGGAGGCTGGACAGGTTCGGGTGGTGGACCGTCCCCTGCTGCTGCGACAGAAGATCCTCCCGAAGGGGCAGTCTGATCGGAGGATCGATGGCCATGCTCAGGAGATCGGGAACCAGACTCTTCGTGCCCAGTCCGGTGCCACAAGAGTGTCTTGGGCCCGGTCGCGCTTGATCTTCTTGAGCACTCGGGGCAAAAGCGCCATTCGTGATCCACCAGGCACCGGCGGCTGAGTTCATCCGACCTGGTGTTCAGAGAACGTGGCAGGTGTTGAACCACCAGGGTAATGCCCAGATGTTCCAGCCATGTCCAAAGGCGAAGAGCCTCTTGACAAAGGGTCCATGATCTTGTTTGTTGCAGTACCACAAGGCGTTGTCCGTGAACACCTGCACTGCCTTCCCCTTGAGGGAGGGAAGGAATGCCTTCAGTGCCAAGTGAATCGCCCGGATCTCCAACAGGTTGATATTGAGACCGGACTCCGCCGGAGACCAGACTCCTCTGATCTCTGCCTCCCCTAGGTGGCCGCCCCATCCCAGAAGTGATGCATCGGTCACCACCGTGAAGTCTGGTTGGGGAAGGGAGCGGGATCTGCCCGACCCAATCCTGGTTCGTAAACCACCACTGCAGTTGCTGTGCAATCACCTCCCAGATCTGGACGTAGTCTGAAAGATTCCCCTGATGCTGCACCCACTGGAACTTCAGCTCCCACTGCAGAGGCCGCATATGCCATCTGGCTTGATCGACCAGCAGGATGCAGGAGGCCATGAGGCCCAGCAGCCTCAGAGTCATTGTCACCGAAATCCGGGATAGAGGCTGAAACATCGGTATCATAGCCCGAATATCTCGGACTCGCTGCTCGGAAGGATAGGCCCGAAACTGCACTGTGTCCAGAACAGCTCCGATGAAAGGGAGCGTCTGAGAGGGAGTCAGGTGTGACTTTGGCACGTTGATAGTGAACCCCAGCAAATGCAGGAGGTCCGCCGTAGTCTGGAGGTGGGAGACGACCGCCTGGGGCAAGCCCGCCTTCAACAGCCAGTCGTCGAGATTGGGGAAGACTGAAACCCCGGATCTGCGCAGATGAGTTGCGACCACCGCCATCACTTTCATGAACACCCGAGGGGCATTGGTAAGGCCGAAGGGGAGCACGGTGAACTGAAAATGCTCGTGGCCCACCGTGAACCGTAGGTAATGCCTGTGGGGATGTGAAAATAAGCGTACTGCAAGTCCAACGCTACCATCCAGGGTCGAGGGCAGACCGGATTTGAGCCAAGGTTAGCATTTTGAATTTCTCCTTCTGGAGGAAGCGGTTGAGGGCCCGAGGTCTAAGATAGGACGCAGGCCTTTGTCCTTCTTGGGCACCAGAAAGTAGTGGGATTGGCAACCACGACCTACTTCTGGTGCAGGTACCCTCTCGATAGCTCCCTTGGCCAAGAGAGCCGAAACTTCCTGGCAGAGAAGCGCAAAATGATCCTCCGACATGCGATCGAGAGACGGTGGCATGGAGGGAGGGGTAGTCCCGAAGGGGAGGGAGTAGCCCCTTCGGACTACCTGCAAAACCCACCTGTCTGAAGTGATGGATTGCCAGTGGAGGAGGTGATGGTGAATCCTGCCACCCACTGGCCGCTGATGGCCCTGAAAGGTCAGACTAGGAGGGTTTGGAGGCTGCTGCAGGGGGAGAAAGGGTGGACTGGCCTGCCCGCTGGTTCCCAGACCTGCGTTGCCTGGTCCCACGTCTGCGGCCGCGCAGAGGCTGGGCAGCTTGCGTGGGCCTGTGGATGGACTGGGTCGGACGTGGTGGGGTGCCCCTTCCGTTGCCACGAAAGGCAGACTGGGAGACTGGAGGACGCATCGAGGCCCAAGGATCTGAAACCCTCGAGGGCATAGTCCGCCTTGTCACCAAAAAGACGACGGCCATCGAGGGGCATGTCCAGCAAAGTTGCCTGGACATCCCCCAAAAAACCAGATGTCCTCAGTCAGGCATAGCGTCGAAGGGCTACCAAAGTGACAATCGTTCTGCCCAGAGAGTCGGCGGTGTCCAGTCCACAGCTGCATCTCTCCCATCCGCCACTGCCTGGGAGAGAATGGCCCAGGCCTCCTCCGGGCACTGAGGCAGCACCTGCGCAACCGTATCCCAGACTATATGGGTGTAGCGGCCCAAGAGGCATGCGGTATTCACAGACCGCAGCGCCAAGCTGGAGAAAGAGAACATACGCTTCCCAAGATGATCCAGCTTCTTGGCACCCCTATCCGGGGGTGCAGAAGGGAATGCGCCCTTGGAAGAAGAGGCTTGGACCACCAAGCTCTCGGGGGAAGGGTGTTGGGAGAGGAAAATGGGATCGCCCGGAGCCGGGCCATGGTGGCGGGCAATCGTCCGTTCCACAGGAGCCTCTGTGCTGGGCTTAGACCAAGTGCCCAAAAGGACTTCATTAAAGGGCAAGAGGGGTTCAGATGAAGTTGCCACCGGCTGCAGCACCTCCGTCAGGATGTTAGTCCTGACTGCCACTGTAGGGAGCTCCAGGCCCAAAGCCTCGCCTGCCCTACGCTCCACCACTGCATAAGAGGCTCCCTCCTCCGTAGCCACGATAGTGGTAGAAAGCATGCCAAGGTCTGGGGAGATATCCAGCCCACTGGTGTCACCCAACTCCTCTTTCCAGTCCGGCTCTTCCAGTTGGTCTGTTAAAGGGTCCAGCGACCCCTCCCAGTCCTCATCACCACCCTCAGGGCGATAGGAAAAACCTGGGATGAACAAGGGCACAAAAGTACCCTCCGGCGTCGGATTCGACGTCGATCCGTGTCCATCTCGGGGATGGGGACGGCGTCGGCCGGGGGCACGGTCTGCACCGGGGAAGGTCAAGTAAGGTCGACCGGCGTCGGTGCGGATCCAGGCCTGGATCCATAGGAGCCCTGCGGAGCCGCTGGCATCGAAGGCCCAGGGCCCCCCAACCAGCTCAGCGGGGCCCGAAGGCGCGCCAGCGGAGTCAGGCTGCCCAAAGATGGAATGGAGGGCTTCGTAAAATGCACGGAGCTGGGCAGGGGACGCCCCGGCTCCTGGAAATGGGGGGAGGCTTGGAGTCGTCCCTGAATCAGGCACCGGAGACGGAGCCTTAGAGCGACACGCTCTGGTTCCCGCGTCTCGTTGGCTGACCTGGGAGAAGGCGAAGAGCGACAGTGCGAAAAAGAAAGAACTGACGGCGCGCAGGGGCGGCGTCTAAGTAGGCACCGCGATGTCACCCTGGCAATCAAGACGCCGACGACGGACGCAGAGTCAACCGACGCCACCTACCGACGCGCAGGGGTATTGCTAAAGAAAAATTCTCCGGATCCAGTCTGACACCTGGGGGTAATTCTAAGGTATGGAATCTATAACTAATAGTTTCTTTCAGATAAAGGGGTTGGCAACCTTTCCATCTTCCATCACCCCCAATAAATGTAACTCAATGTTCAAGGTATTTCAGTATTCGGAGCATATACGGAAGCCAGTTGCAAGAGTACAGGAGACCTAGTCAATGAGGCATGCATAAAGGACTTTGATATCTTTAAAAGGGAAATTGGCATCCTAAAAACCAAAAGATACCGTTAATGGCAAATTAGGCACTGAATGATGCACCCAACAATTAAAAAAGCTGCAACCTGCAATTTGACTGCTTTTGAAAAATTGATCTTTATGGAAAATGGGGACAATAGGCTTATATCAGAACAATTCAAGCTGTTATTAGAGTTCAACAATATTGATAGGTCTTCAGGGGAACTATGGTGGGAGAAAGAATTGGAACGGGAAATACCAGATGAAGATTGTACTAAAATACACATAAGGTCACCCAGTTTACATTGCCTCTCATTTTACATCCATTAAAGAAATTACAGTAGGGATGAGCCACTATTCGAATCTCACACCCTCTAAATTGGCGACCTTGGACTCTTAATAGGACCAACATGTGATGGAGGTGTTGTGGCCTTGAGGCACACTACTTCACCTGCTTTGGGCATTCTCAAGAGTTCAGGCATATTGGAAAGCGGTTCTGGACACCATTCTTACCATATGCCATGTAGAGCTCCACAGACTCCCACCATCTATAATGCTAGGCTTTCCAGACAGGCTCAACTTCCCACTATACTCCATAAAAGGTAAACAAATCGCCCTAGCGTTTCTGGGGGCCAGGCAGGCACTCCTAGCTAACATAACATGTGTATTTGTAAAGCGCATGTTCACCCTTGGCTATCTTGGCGCTGAATAACAGATGTTTATTGTTACCCAACTCCATGGTACTCATTTTATCGACCTCAGATGGATGAAAGGCTGAGTGGACCCCCGGGATTCGAACCTGTGACCATGAGGTCGAACACAGGCCCCTGCAGTGGACGCATTAGTCCACTGAGCCACCAGACCCAGTGAAGAAAAATAGGAGCGAGCTACACCCCTTTGCTTGCTTTATAGAAAATAGCATGTGATGGGGATAGAGGAGACTGCCATTTCGTGATGAAAGACCAAAACAAAATACAGCATCCTCTAGGGAGCCCTTTTTGGTTTTCCATGCATATGAATTGGAGAGCTCTCCTGTCCTAGTTTTCTGAGGGTATGGAACAGAATGCCAAAGCACATCTTCAAATACAGCCAAAGACTGCTGCTTAGATTAATGAGTTGAGACCTTGCAACCTCACACAGATTAACACATTAATTTGGCATAGCACTACATCTCCCAAGCACAGACTTTGGGAAGGGGCAGGTAGAGTGGTGGGTGTGACACCAAACTTTGGGGTGTCGGGAGTGGAATTTAGGGTCTAGTTAGGGTCCTTTATAATTGTTTTTTTTCTGTTACCACATTACACTTCCACACCAGTCTCTGAGTTGTGATGTTGGTAGTTAAAATTTAATAAAAAGATTTAAACTACAAAATAGCCTAATAGCCCTATAGTTTATTACTAAATGCTTTCAGACATGTATATCTGGAGACTTCAAGGATACACCTCCAAATATTGGCAGCTAAACCTCTCCTGTTACTGTATAAATGGTACCTGACTCTACTAATACCTGCACATTTTCCCCTTCAGTTTGCTGGATACATTGTCATCACTGTTCTTCACTTACATCGCATTTCTGCAACATATTTTCCACTTAATGAGTCTGATTACTTTCTCGGTTGTTAAACCCTCCAGAGTCACTCTTGGGTGTCCTCTGTATATTCTCACAAAATGACCCCCATATGTTTGCATCATGTCAAGGCATATTTTATGCTTGACCAAGAGGTCTGTTATTCCATAACAATAACACACTATGACTTTAGTCCCTCGATTCAGTTCTTCGTTTTTCATTTCTCATTTAATTTTGGTCTTCACCGAACTACTGCATTTTTCTCTTTATACTTTAATTCTCGTACACTTGTGCATTTTCCATTTCCAATCCTATAAATCCTTTTTTTAAATTGTATTTTATGTATTAGTTATAACCGTAGCACTACATATAATCTTACAGGAGTTATCTTCTATGGCAGTTACTTCTAGTACATTGAATACAACCAAAAACATGGGTCGCACATGAACATGGTAAGCACAATCAGGAAGGCTATATCTCACATAATCAACCTGGCCGATCATGTATAGAGGTATCTTGCATACTTAGATTATTAATTACAATGCACTCGGCCCAAAAAGTGAGACACAACCTTTAGTGTAGACCATCAGTCCGGCACCTTTTCACCCTCCGGTTCCCCTGTTTCCTTACCCACTAGTTAATGCTGGTATAGTCCCCAGAAACCTTTGGGTCGACTGAGGGGGTAGGAGCTCAATATACAAGTCTGATTGTGTGTTGCAGTATAGCTTATCGGTGACCCATTCATCTATCATTGGTACTGGTCCTTTCGCCCATTGCATCGCCACTCTGTTTATCCAACAGCAGCCCGATCGCTACCAATTTCCTGATACTTTTATCCACCGCCGTATCTAGCCCTAGCAGGGCCAGTAAAGGGTTGGGCTTAAGGGTATGACCTGTAATCTCACTCTGTTTTTGAAAGATTCCCTCCCAATATCTCAGGATTCTCGTGCAGTACCATGCAAAGTGTACAAATCCAGGTGTCTGTTCTGAGCAGCGGTGACATGCAGCCGAGTCTCGCAGGCCATATTTGCAAAGCTTTTCTGGCATGTAATACACTCTATTTATATATTTATAGTGAATCAATATGTGTCTACTATTTAGAGATATACGTTTGGTGATTGTTCAACAGTATTGCCAGCTTTTGTCATTAATCATTAAGTCTTTTTGCCAGTCCTGTCGTGTTTTCATTAATTGCGTTTTCTTAATGTCCTGAGCTAAACTGTACATTCTGGTTACTAACTTTTGGGGGGGGTACTTGCTTGTATAATGTGAGTATCTGTATATCCGCAGGCTCCTGCAACTCGTCGCCCAGTAGTTCATGCCACGCATGTCTAGCCCTGAGATATTGAAATTGGTCTATCGGCGATGTAACTAACACCTCTTTTGGTATATCTTCCCATTTGCGAACCACTCCATTGCAAAAAAAATCTCCTCGCTTCAATATGCCCATTTTTCTCAGTGCACTAGCTACTTCTTTTGCCTTACCCGTTGGGAACCACGTACACCACTCCAGTGGGATAGTTGATGAATATAGCAGCGCACCTGCCTGCTTTTCCAGCAGGCTTTTCTATGCATGGGTTGTGGCGTTTAAGGAGTCTAAAATTCCATACTGCCTTTTGGGAGAGTTAATAATCACTTGTGGTAGGATGTCAGGGTCAGCCGCCTCTTTCTATATGCCTGTGTGGTACTTCCTCTGGTCCGTGCATCCAGATATATACATGTGAGGCTTGAGCTACCCTATATTATAGTTCTAAGTCAGGTGCGTTTAGGCCCCCCATTGAGTAAGGTAACATCAACGTCTCCCACTTAACCCTCGGCTGTTTGCCAGCCCATGCTAGTCTAATCATTAGGGCTCTCAGTGTGGTTAATATGTGAACTGGGAGTGTCATGGGTATATTTAGGAATAGAAAAAGGAATTTAGGCAGAACAACCATTTTCATGATGGAGATGCGTCCCAATAGCGAGAGGGGCAGTTTGATCCATCGATCTATGTTGTCCTCTAGTTTAGAGATAGCCTTCCCAAAATTCTCCGTAAGCACTATGCCACGGTCTGTGTGAATTTTAACACCCAGATAGCGTATTGAATCCGTGGACTATTTCATGGGAAAGTCTAGCTGTATCTGGGTAGTGCAAGGAGTTGGAGGGAAAATTATTGATTTCGATCAATTAATTCAGAGTCCCAACACTTGCCCAAATTGTGTAACTTCTGAAAGAACACGACTGAGATTTCTCTCCGGCTCACGGACATATATCAAGGTGTTGTCAGCATATGCAGACACTATTAATCGGTATCCAGGATATCGCACTGCCCTATGCCCATGGTATTCCCTTAATGCACTCAGGAGTGGTTCCGCTACTAGCAATGGGGATAGTGGAAACCCCTGGTGGATTCCTCGTGAAATAACTAAGGGGCTAATGACGGCGCTGCCCACCCGCACTCTTGCTTGCGGTGCAGTGTGAAGCACCTTGACCAGTCGAAGGAACACCTCCCCCACTCTATTCAGGACTCCCTTCATGAATGCCCACTCCACTGAATCAAATGCCTTTTCGGCATCCAGGAACACTGCTGCGACTTTGACTGCTGGGTCTATCCTTTGAATGGTTCCAAATATAGTGCGCAGATTATAAGTAATGTTTCATCCGGGGACAAAGCCAGCCTGTTCCGGTTTTACTACCGGGGGAATTAGAGGGGACAGGCGGTCGCCAGAATTTTGGCAAAAATCTTAGTGTCTACATTTAAAAGTGACAATGGTCTTTATGAAGAGCAGGCATCTGGGGGCTTACCAGGCTTTAAGAGTGTAATAATCAGTGCCTCCCTCATGGTGGGAGGCATCTCCCCTTTCTGATCCATCTCCTCATACAGGGTCATTAAATGAGGGATGAGTAATTCCTGAAAGGCCTTATAGAATGTAACTGTGAGGCCGTCCATCCCTGGGGCGCTACTTGTACGCATCATTTTAAGAGTGCCTCGGATTTCACTAGGATGAAGAGGTGCCATAGGATGTTCCCTATGTGCATTGGTGAGCCATGTCATTTGTGTGTGCTCTAAATAATGTCAGATTGCCTCATTGTCAGCAGTAGTCTTAGTGGAATATAATTCGGAATGATATCTATGGAACCTGTTGGCCACCGCATTGTGGGTGGTAAGTTTGTGTCCTGCCTTGTCAGTAACTTCTAAAATCATTGCTGCCTCTCTTTTAGGTCGTATAAGTCTTTCTAGCGTAGCCCCTGGGTGTTCTCCCTTCCCGTAGACTCTGGCTGAAGCGTACTTACCAGGTGTTTCACCTCTCCATCCGCGGTATCATGGTATTCCTCGAGAACCTTTTTAATGTCTTCTAGGAGCTTAGTATCTCCAGTTCGTTGATGGGCTTGTTCTAGGCATGCCATCTCTTGCTCAATCCTTGATAACCTGTCTCTTAATTCCCGGAGCACCCCCGCGTGATTGGATATTGTCATGCCCCTGACATAGACCTTAAATGGTCCCACACCTCGGCGAAACGGTCTACTGAACCTATATTTGTTTCACTAAACGCTTCTATCAACTGTGTCATTTCTGACTTAAAAACCGGGTCCATCAGGGAATTTGGGGGGAATCTCCAGAGGAAGGGAGTGGCCTTCCCCGCACAAAAGTCTGTTTAACATAACCTGCAAATGATCGCAATATGTTCTAGGCAGTGGGTCGCAGGCAGCAACCAGTGGGTACAGGCTCCTGGAGATCAACCAATAATCTATTTGAGTATGTGTATCGTAACTTTCTGAGTAATGAGCGAATCCTGCAATATCTGGGGAACGATGCCTCCAGACGTCCATGAGTCCTAATTGGTCCGCTATCTCTATCGCTGCTGGGTGGTGAGGCGGGCCTTTTGATTTATCTTTTTCTGGGTTTAGTATGCAATTAAAATCCCGCCTCCCCCCCTCCCCCCCCCATATTTTCGGGGAACCTCTGGCATTATTAGTGAGCCCAAAGTCTGGTAAAATTTCGGGTAGTCATAGTTGGGGCCATATACATTGACTAATGTGACTGCCTGTCCCGCTTTGTGGCATTTAGTTATGATGTACCTCCCATTGGGATCTAGTTTTATACATTGCAGCGTAACACCAGATCTCGGATTAAGCCATATAAGAACTCCACTAGCGTGTGATGTAAGGCCTGCCGAGTGAACCATACCTTGAATGTATCTATATGAAAGCATTTTGCTATTGGGGTCAAGGTGAGTCTCTTGAAGCAGTGCTATATCGAACGTATGCCGTTTTAAGTATGCTATAACTTTCCGAGTTTTCCTATGCTCGTTTAATCCTCTAACATTCCAGGTCAGTAACCGTACTCGATTACCCGTCATCTGTTTAGTCTCTATTTTGGCCATCCCTCAGGTATCTCTTGCTATGTGGCCATGTGCGCTTCAGGTTGTGCAGCCAAGTAACTGGCTGCTGTGCCAAAACAAAAACCGCTTTTGTCTCCATCACCCACAATCCCCCCTCCCCCACGCTATGCAGCCGCAACCTTTGCATAATCAGCTATTTGCCCCTCCCCACCCCTGCAGCAAACCTTCAATTAAAACATTCAACAACGAGATCATTACTGACCCAATGTGGATCACACTCAAGGGCGGATGTTGCCGACGTCAGAAAACTCCGCAACCCGGCCATACCTTTTAGTGTATACAAGAAAATGCTTCCCGCTTTGTTACGATGACAGCATTCCCACCCGTGGTCTATTTTGTGTCATTCTATTTCTGACTAAAATAGGGTCCAGCACCAGTAAGAAGTGGGGGAGGTCCACCCTAGGCCACCCCTCCGCTGATACTCCAACTATTTCACTTTTTTGTTCTAAAGTCACATATTTAGCAGGAGTTCAGTTCTACTTTCCCATATGGTTGCCCTGTTCTGAGCTAATGATAACCATGTCCTTTCTCAAGAGCTCTCTGTGGCGCTTTCATCTCACCAACTATGCATGCCATATGTAACTTGATTTCTGGCACCCAGTACTTATTTAGTTCTATTTCTTTCTGTGCCCTTTAATAGTGCCAGCTGCTGTACTAATCTTCGTGCTTTGACACGTCCCTCTCCTTATCGAGTTGTGGGTTAGGAGAGCCCTTCTTATGTGACGCTCCATCAAGCTTTATTATGAAGTGCAGTACCTGCTTAGGATCTGAAAAGACATCGCTGTCCCCTCTGCCATCACACTGAGCTTTGCACGGTACAACATATTATAGTCTAAGCGCAACTCATGCAACTTCCTCTTCACTGGAGCAAATAAACGTCGGGCTTCCTGCACTTGCTGTGTAAAGTCTGGGTAGATGGTGATATTCATGCATTCGTGCCGCAGTTCCTGGAATTCTCTGGCTCTACGGAGGGTCATGTCCCGGTCCCTGTAATTAAGGAGCTTCGCAATGATGGGACGCGGTGGCGCGACCCAGGCCTGTCTCGGTACCAATGACCGATGTGCGCGCTCCACCACAAACATGTTTGAGAAATTCTCCCTGCCTAATAGCGTGGCCAATAATTGTTCCACATAATGCTCGATGTTTGTGATATTTTTGGATTCTGATATCCCAACTGTGCGGATATTATTGCTCCGTGAGCACGCCTCAAGTCCTCTGCCTTGGCTTTGACACTCTGCAGAAGCTTCTCCGATTTGATTTGTGCTTGTGAGCCCGCACTTAGAGCATCCTCAGCATCCGACACCCTTTGCTCGACTGCGTCCAGGCGCTCCATATGCTTGTCGAGCCATTCAGACATTCTATCCATACGGTATGAAAGTGCGTTTATTTTCCCGTCTTTTTTTGTTCAGGCTGTGTTGCATGGCAGCCAGGATTTGCTTCAGATCCGTGTTCCCTGGTGAGTCGCCAGCCTCCAATCAAGATTCTGCCTTTTTTTTTTCTCCAGCATCTTGGTGTTTGGGTGTTTTCCGCTGTTCAAATTGCCGCTTAGATTGTGATTTTTCAGTTCTGCCCATTGTCAATACTTTGTGCTGCTGGCTGCTTTCAATGAGGAGAAGTTGGGCAGCAAGGTTGGGCGTGAGGCAGATCGCTCAAATTCGATTGTACTCCCTAGACTGCAATGATTTTGTAGTTCTGATGCATACAGACTGATTGACACCCTACAGCATGTTGCTGGCTGCTTTTAGTACAGTGGCATTGAGTGACAAGGTTGCATGTGAGGTGATGCGTTCAGATGCAACTATTGCCCTAAGGTAGCAGGGATCGTGCAGTTCAGATGTATACAGAGCGAAGGCTGCTCTCAGTAAGGGGCAGTTGGGCTGCCAGGTTGCGCGGTAGAAGTCACAGCCAGGATGCGACCGATCCCTCTGGATTGCATTGATCTTGCGGCTCCCCACTGCACTTCGGTGGCAGCTGTTATTGACATTCAGTCAAAGGGGACCAATCTCAGCAGGGAAGTGGGGGGGGGGGACCTGCGGGGCACCCCACAGTCTGGCCCACTATCCTTGAAGGGTCCCGCTGTGACCATTCACCCACTGCCTGAGTGGTTTGTCCATATGACGTGTTTCCTAAGCTGCTAATTGCAGGCAGGAAACTCCAAGGCTCACCACGCTCCGAGGCCCACCACATCGCCTCCCTGCGGTTTCAGTCACCACTTCAGCACCCCCTCCAATCGGATCAGTCTGCACTCCGGGCTCTCCCTCAAACGATATATTAAATGCCTGGGAAGGCCTGGGGCAGATTCTATTATCCTCCCTGCGTTTGCTGGCCCTACGATGCCCGGAGTTATAATCCTTGTAACTTTAATGCTGTGCAGTTCTTTAAAAGTCTCCGGGGCCTGAATGTGCCACACTTGAGGGCCCGGTAGCGCGTAAATGAAGCGTAGTAGGCCGCACAGCACCCCAGGCCCCGGCGGCTCTGCTCTCACCTCACCGCTCTCGTTGGTTATCTGCTGCAGGATGCTCCCTGGCAGCCGCAGCCGCAGCGGCCACTCGCCACTGCTACTAAGCCACTCACTGCCACAGGACCCAGTCGTGCCAGTCTTTGGGTGGGTGTGGGAGAGGCCCCGGAGCCCCCCCTGGTGGGCCGCAGCGCACAGAAGGCCGCGCCTCGTCCGGGGTGCACGGCCCTCCCTCTCCTGTCAAGATCAGCAGACTTCAGTGTCTTCTCCGTAGGGGGGGGAGCTAGCCTCTCCTGATGCTGTCAGGGGACCGTACAAGACGCGCACAGCCCAGGCTAGGCGGCGCAGTCACCCACCGGTCAGCCAGCGAACGGCACTCTCCGTGCAGGGCTCCCCGTCTGTCCCACCGCAGCCTCGGATGTTGGCCTCTGACCAGCAAAATGAACAAAAACACCTCGCCAGGCTCTGCAGGCACGTTGGGAGAGCCTGCTTAGTGACCACAGGGTGAGTTATCCCCTATTGGGAAGCAGGATTCTGCAGGATTGTTGCCGGGCTTGTGGAGCTCTGCTAACTTGCAGCCATCTTGGAGCCAGGCAAACTCCCCCCCCACCCCCCCAATCCTATAATTCCTAATGTGTGTTTTTTTTTTCTGCTCATCCGACTAGGTCTACTGGCTTTTCTAACATTAGGCCCCCAGGTCAACAGCAGCTTCTCTTGTGCCTTTTTAATGTTCGTTATTTGGTCTCCAATTGTTTCATCGTGAAACATACAGCGAATTCCCTCATTGCTGCAACATAACTATCCACTGGTTAACCAGGATGTTGCATGTGTCTAAAAACTTGTGCTTTTCTGCTATCCCATTCCTCTTCTCATAGTTGATGTCTATCTTCCTTACAGCTATCTCATATCACTTAATTCTTTCTTTTCTCCCAGAGAAGAAAGTAGTGCTTTAGCTTTGCCAACTTCTTTTATACATGATAATGTCGCAACCCACAGTGTCTGCATAAGCACTAAAACCCTGTTTCCACACTTTCCTCAACAAATCAGTACTCATGGGTTCTGCTAAGATTCTGGAGTCCTTATATCCTCCCTCAGTCAGACAGACTAAGCATACATTCCCTGTAGACCTATCCGTTCTTGGTTCAGTGTGTTTGCTCCAACACAGTCCAGAATAAAAAACATTTTTCTTTTTGAAATGTTAAATATTTTCTGATCTTTACTTGTATTTAAGCATTAAAATATTTACACTAAATCCCACATCATATGGAAAATCATGATGTGTTTACTGATGTCACCACACACAATTCGCACCATTGAACAGTGTGCCAGCCCCCTCTCCACAATATCATTAGTTTTCGGAAACACTTCAAAACAGTTCTGCAGCAGTTCCTCTCCCTTGCTAATATTGTTTCCAGTGTACCAACCCCGACTTCACTCCAGCGTCCTTTCATGCGTGCACACATAGAACATATGTGCAGCAAAGGGCCCCTCGATACAAGGACATGTGCGGTACCGTGAGGTTGTCAGGAGTAGCTGTTTTATCACCAGGCAGGTTCACTACACTGTGCATATGCCAAAGCGAACATACTCTTGCATGCAGCGTAGAATCACTCTCGCTCTAGACAAACTAGCATACCACAGCATAGACCCCACCCCATAGAACACTGCATATCACAATCGCCCTTGGAGAAGAGGCCAGAGGCACACCACAGCTTCTCAGCTGTTTGTTTATAGCATTACCCACCAGTCCACTCCATACACTGTTTAAATGAGGCTGCATATTAGGAGTAGAGAATGCTGCATAGAATTATAAATGTACACAATAAAAACCAGACCTCTCTAGCCCCTAGTAAACTAAAGATCTGTGTAAGAAGGCCTGTGTTAAGTAATGTAAAGATCCAACTATGGCGTTGACCATGTAAAACCTCCTCCTATAGCATGTGTCAGAGATCACAATTTAAAACTCTAACCTACTGTACTTGTCAGATTCACATTGTAAAATTTGTTTCTGTTATATTTGCCAAGGAGTTACGGTTGGCAAAGCCCTTTCCTACTTTATTTGACACAGGATGTGTTAACGTGTCTGTTATGAGCAATGATGTTACTTTATAGTCAGTCTAATACAACTGCTGCTAAATCAAATGTTTGTAACATGATGATCAACTTGGGTGTGGAGCCAACTTCCTCACCACTCCTCACCCCCGCCAACACTGCCCAAACTACTTTTTAATTCTATTTTTGTAATTGCATAGGCTATGGCAGGCACCTAGGTTGTATCGAGCCAGACCTAAATGATGTGCTTAAATCATAATATGAATATTTTTATGAAAAATGCATGACCTGTATCTGTTCTCTTTCCTCTGGCTGCTTTTTCCTTTTGGCTGTTTTGCTACCAAGTCATTTATTGTGCTATCCAATTGATTTTACAGTTTTTGTAATCTTTCCCAGTGAGTATGCTTGATTGACTCGCACTCTCTGACGGAAGGACAGATACACCCTAAACACGGACTGTTTGGGATAATGTACATGTGCTGATAACATCTCTTTCCTCTTTGCTTGTAGGGCTCAAGTGCCACCCATGGATTTTTTTGTGATCCATGAAATATATGATGGGGACTTCACGCAAGCAGAGTTTGAGGCACAACTGGAAGCAGCATTGGAGCAGCAGTATCGCTACATTGTGATTGAGCCAGCCCGTTTAGGTGATGAAACTGCTCGATGGATTGCTGTGGGGAACTGCTTGCATCGTACTTCCATGCTGACTGGTGCCATCTGTCTCCTCTCTCCATTGGGCCTGCCAGCTGACTTCTCTCACTACCTGGGTCTGCCTGCTGGGGCAGTTAGTGTGGCATGTGCTGCTCTATATGGGGTCTCCTGGCAGTTTGATCCATGCTGCAAGTACCAGGTAGACCGAAGTGGGCAGCAACTAGCCCGCATTCCCCCAGGAGCCCTGAGGACTACTGCACCAGTAATTCTGGTGCGTAGAGACGACACACAGCGTAAGCGATTGCACAATGTCATTGCTATGACAGTCCTTGTGTACTGTGCCCAGAAGCTGTTTGAACTTTGCACAGACTGAGGTTCACAGACAGAACTGATATTGCACCTTTAAATAGATTAACTATGCCAAAGGAGATGAACCAGTGCCAGAGAGATCTGAAAGTGACCAAGCCGAAGTCCTTTTAGAAGCTCAAGTTGTATAGACATCTTAAACGAGAAACTAGCACCTAGTTTGTTCTTGCAAATTGAGCTTGGCCTCTTTAAAAGAAGGATGTACAAAAAAAAAAGATGAGGAATCTACCGTATTATTGAGAAAATGATTTAGAGGTCTTTTCTACATGCCATCAAGGTCAATGTTGCAGTCTCCCTCTGCATAGAACAAAATCTATAAAATGCATTAGAATGATAAGTCTTTGAAGTGACAGTCGTCTGATACTTATCTCAAATTCAGTGTTTGTGAATTGCAGATTCCCCATTCAATTTAGAAAATCTTCTTGGATGCCATCCTATTTGCTTCCCGTGGAAGTAAAACAGTCACAGCAGAAGAAAAGATGTTTCTCTAAAATAAATTTTCCAAACTGTCACCTGGCCCTCCCAGTGAAAGAAATTTCTGTCACAAAACCACTCGGCTCAAATATTTTAATACTTTGGCACCTATTGTAAAAGGGATGAATTGCAGGATAGTACTTAGCAGATTTAGAGGACGTTGTATTCTTTGTTACCCAGGATCAAGCACAGCCCTAGCAAAAGCATCTTGGCACACTGCCCCTTCACGCTTGTCATACGAGACCATATTGTACTGTTGAAGGATGTCCATATTCCAGATTAGGGATGCCTAAATATATCGATTTCATTTTTGTCAGCCCATCAGTTAAGTAAGTGGAACATCTCCTGAAGAAAAGATTGTGTAGTGCACCTTTCATTTTTTTAGACCTTGAATTAACGTAAAATATGCCTTTAACTTGGGGGTTAGGCAGTAATATAGAAGGGATGGAGTATCTGCAGTTTCGTAATTCATCAAAAAATATTTGCTGGAGTTACCGATCTCAATGTCCCCTAATCTTTGGGAACACTGGCTAGTGAGAATTTTCTCATAAATTAAGACTGAAATTGAAACTTTATTCTGTGTTCAGTGGC
Organism: Calotriton arnoldi; assembly: GCA_963921515.1. NCBI lineage: Eukaryota > Metazoa > Chordata > Amphibia > Caudata > Salamandridae > Calotriton > Calotriton arnoldi. The sequence goes on from CAWUFW010005634.1 coordinate 684,779, forward strand.
ATAATTCTCAACTCCAGGTGGTTGTGTCAAGGTGTTTTGTATCCTAAGCCTGATCATCCACATTTTCTATTAATTTGCTTTCAATTAATCTCTGGCAAAACACATCTTGATGAAACATGTAAAAAAAAAAAATCCCTTGGTTGTATGTAAAGGGTTTGCTGTATTACTATAAAAATACTGTTCAGTTCTCTGATTCCGAGACAGCGTACTGCTCCCCCACATTCTCCCGTAACTTGTTGACCAAACCAATACTTATTGTGATAATCTGAAGTGGCCATATATATTCTTGAAGGTTTTTCTGGCAAGATATTTAAGTCGCCACTTTTTTGGGAACATCTCTACATCTTAGCTGGTATTTCATTATAGAAATTGTCGAATTTCTCCTTTGCAAACCTCCGGTTATGCTTTTCTTCATAAAGAAGGACATTGATGAATACACAGTTTTTAAATTTTTTTTAACTTTACTTCTGTGAGAACCGTACTTATTTCTGAGTTTCTAGATTGCTGTTTATGGAAGAGGTTCATGCAACAAATTTGAAGGCTATTTACACTTGTGGTCAAAATATTTTTGAACAATTATGAGCATGCTAATTTTCTTTTTTCTTCTTTGGTGATTTTAGAGGGAGAAAGAGCCTATTGCACCAAAATAGAAAGTACCTAGGCGTACATCACCATAAAAACTCTGTTTCTGGGTCCGATGTCTCCAGGTTTGGAATTATCGGGTCTGGTTTGAGGACCTTGTAATCCTCAGCCTCTGAGACATTGGAAAACTTAGCTGCTGAGGTGGTCTTTCCCGGGAAGGGGGATGGGGAATATACTCTTGGCAACTTGTAATGAGGGCCTTTGTAGTGATACAGGAATAAACCTAGAAGGAGAACAACCTGGCTATTATTTCTCCAAGTCAGCATCCCCTGCCCCCCCTCACCAACTATATATTAGCTTCAGGCCTTGACTGATCCTTGGCGCACAAACTCTTTGAAGTCTTCTCTGCATTTCATTCCCAAGCTTATCCAGGAAGGTTCTAGCACCTTCCCTCCTTGGTGAATCTGTCTTTCTGTGGGCACCGCAAGCGCCTCCGTGATACTCAATTCTATGACAGTGTCCAAACATTAGCAACGATTTCTGCAGTTGTTTCATATCCCAACCTTTTCCAGGTATCTGCACTTGTATTCCGTTACAGTATTACACTTTGTGGTCTTGTCATGACTCAAAAATGGCTGGAAATTTAAAGACTCAAGCCCTCAAAAAAAGCCGAAGGAAAAAGCAGCCATTTTTGGGTTTGCACAGCTCTCTGCTCAGATTAGTACTTTATTAAGCAATGTTTCAGACTTGACGGGGGTGTAGAAGGATAAATGCAAGAAATAATCCTATTCAATTAGTTTTTTTCTGTAACATTATTGCAAGCTAGTAATATCACGTCTCCAGTGTCCTCAAGCTTGCTTTTCCATCAATGCGTTCATTTTGAGCGATGACCACTGCATGCAAGATCCCTCGGGTGCATCATTTATATATTTAGTCAGGTAACATTTTGAAAGATGATTCCACTCCTGGATAGTTTGCATGCCCCAGTGTTTGATAGTCTGCCACAATGCAGTACATTGCATAGGGCAATCTTATTTAAACAGACCATATACTGAGCAGTAGTTTTGTTTGCTATATTAAGTGTTATTCTTCCTGTTTCCTTGGTTCATATTCCCACTTGTAGATCCTCTTCTCTGAGATGGTATTGCTAGTGTCCCTTCTTTTCAGAATGCTGTTAAACTGTGAAATACCAGGATGGTGATGTCCAAACCTTGTCTGTGGAATATCAGTTAGCTCTCAAAGTAACATCCAGTTTGCACACTGTCCCACCATCTAGTGTTGAGCTTGAAGTATTAACCATTGTATACTCCAAGATATGTTTCAGTTTCTATAATGACTCCTAATTACATACTTGGAAATCCAAGTGCATCTGTATCTAGATTTGGGGGGGTGGGGTGAGGTCTACCAAGATTCCACCTCATGTTAAAGAACTGATACTGCTGAAAAATGATACAACAAGGGCTAGGTTCCTTAAAATCAGGTGAGGTTGGGCCTCCAATATACTCTAAACAAAACCAAATATATACATATACCTCGTTTGATATTTTTTTTAGCAACTTATATTCTTCAAGACAGTTAATTTCATGATCTGTAAGAAAAACAATTTTCTTCCACGACTGGATGGTCTTATCTATTGTGGCAGCCCAACAGCTATAAGATATTCTCCAGTTAGAACAGGAAATCAAAGACAACAAAACTTTTACTGAAGGCAAAATATTATTAGAAAAGATTGAGAAGAAAATCAGTGACTTCAAAGATTTTACCAATAATTCACTCAAGTGGAAAAAGATCAGAAAAACTTCAACACTGAAACAGTGTATCGCTACCTAAAGAGTATTTCTATTCAAGGTCCGAAGCACAACATGCACTACCTGATTACCAAGCTAGAGCAAAGCACAGGTTTATTACCTTCTCAGACGACACCTCTTCTGATTACTCTGGTGAACAAGACCTGGAGAAAGGACCTCCAACCAGGCTTTTCCTCTGAAAGAACAACAACCTTTTTAGGAAGAGGCCAACATAGAGGACGATACAAACAGACAAACCAACCATTGGAGATGTGCATCCGACTTCAGACTTACAAGAACTAGTGAAAACTTGGGGCGTGGCTGCGATGCTGAAGCAAGATGACACGAGCCACATAGTCTCTGGCCGATGATCGGCCCCGTCATTTCCCTGTAACCCTCTGAGGCACGGCGAGCACTAACGAGCAGCAAAAGGTGTCTGGAACCGCGGCGCCCTGCTGGATGCCCCTAGGGGAAGGCCAGTGCTCTGGTAGCAGACACACAGCCCAAGACTACTACCAAGATGGGGGCCGATTTCCCAGTGAGTGCGCCCACAGTCAAAAGAACGAGCGAGTGAGGGGGCGGCGCTCACTGCTACCAGTGGGTCCCCAGTCCTGGCAGCCACACCCAGATACTACCCAGGTCGGGAAGCCAATCCCTATCCAGTGGAGAGCTGCAGTCCAGTAGAGGGGAAAACTCTGAAGGCGAGGAGAGTTGCTGACCTTTACAGTGAAGGCAAATAACCTAACCCCAATCTTTGAAATAGAACGGGTGCAAAGTGTACCAGGCAACCAGGAATGCAACCTCGCCCCATCATCGACTGCCTCCTGAACTTCAAAGACTCCATCCTACGGGCGGCTTGTCTGCATAGCCCCCTTCAATTAGAAGATCACACCATCATGATCTTCTCAAACTATACCCAGGAAGTGCTAGCCAGGCGTAGATCCTTCAACAAGGTAAAACAGGAACTCTGTAAACTTAACTTGTAATAAATGTTATTTCCATCCAAGCTCAAGGGCCTTACCGACGGTAAATCCTGGTTCTTCACAACACCAGATGAGGCATGGGTGTGGTGAAGGGTTGTAGGTTTGGCTGGGAGGAGCCTCGAGGACACTGCCAAGAGGTCTGGATCGTGAGGAGACACCTATGACTGAAGTGCGGCATAGGAAATGGGCACAGGATCTCACACTCTTACCATGGGCCCCACTGGGACATTCAGTCTGATGAAACACTGATGAAGGCCATCGGGAGCAGTTCACCCAGAGCGATCTGAGGCCGGAGTCAGTCTTAAGTGACATATCAGTGTCGAATTCTTGTTAGAGCGTGAGTTGTTAAGGAGCTGAAGTAGGAATACAACCAGGTTTGATATCACAAAGGGATAGGTGACAGGAATCCTGGGCATTGGGGTGGCCGGTAGTTTCAAACTCCCAGTCCAGGTATGGAGGAGTTATTTAGAGGAGGGGGAGTTGCCTGACTTAGCAGCCAGCAAACAGGGCAGAAGGGGGAGTGGGGTCCTGCACCATACTACAACCCAGCTCACATAGGATGCAGGATAGATCAGGACTATAGGGAACAAGTCTTAGTTCTTTCGTGGAATGTGAACAAGCTGGACAAAAAGTTGAACAGAGGGGTGGTGTCCCAGTTCTTATACAGGCAAAACCGAGACCTTATTCTGTTACAAGAGACACACCTGGTGGGGAAACTGCTGTAGATTCCTTGTTCAGTTCATCCCCGTTTCTTGGTGCACTCTAGTTTTACCACTGACTTCCGGAGGGGGTGGGGTCTGCATCCTGACATGCAAATCACTCCTCCTAATGGTCACAGACACATGGACAGACCCGGGTGGCTGTTTCGCAGCACTGACCGCTGAATGGAATGCAGAGACTCACGCCTCATAATACTTGTCCCCAAGTCTGCAAACCAAGGCGTTAGAACAACTGGGAGACAGGCTAACCAGACTGCAAAACTCCATAATTCTAATAGAGGAGACTTTAACCTCACTATGAGGGAGACTTGGACAGAATAACCCCCTGGTGGGGGGGAGGCGATAAAAGATTGCTGACCTTCTCCACAGCCAGGAGCCTCGTGGACCTATGAAGGACCGAGCATCTAGGGGTCCGGCAATACTTTTACATGTCGGGTAACTCCAGTTTGCTGTCCAGGCTGGGCTGTTTCCTAATACCGGATGCACAGATTCTGAGACACCAGGTACTTGGCCAGGAGGAAATCAGATCACACCACTGTCTGCACATACATTGTCTCTCCAACGCCCCAACAGCATTTTAAGTGGAGACAAGACCCATGGGAGTTTACTGACTTGAATACCAAGGAGTTCATCTCCTCTGTCACACAGCAGTATTTTAAAGAACACGCCTTGTCAGTCTCATCCAAAATAGTGGTTTGGGAAGCATACAAGTGGTATGGAGAGGGAAGTTGATCGTACACACCACGGGGACAAAGAGGGACAGGATCCGAGAGGTGGAGGCTCTTGAGGACAGACTGAACGCACAGTAAACACAATGTGCAGAGACCCCCCACCCTACTATTCGTGCGCCAAGTACGTCAAGCCAGGAATAGTGAGTGAGGATGTAGCACAGGCACAATACAGATCATGCCAACACACTCTGTGCAAAGTCAGAAACCAGGCTGGGAGACTGCTGATGTTTAAATTGTTTTATTGTGCTGCTGTCAAAGTACAAAATAATCATTACAGAGCTGAGGTGGCGTCAACATTCTGCTACCCAGCGCATGTGCAGCTTTTAACATAAACCATACCCCTTATACACCACCCCCTCCGTTATCCTTTCCCCCCCCCCCACCCCACTAGGGTGCCAGCTGTATCCAAAGTGTATCGTATAGAATGCCTCAAGGCCACATGGTCTGGGAGGAGACCGGAGATTCCGTCAAATGCAGTAACCTGAGGTATCTAGGGCATGTCAGCTCGATGAATTCCTGTGAGAGAAGTGCTAAATACGTGTCCCCCAGGGTCAAGTGCTGTTGCTAGCCTTTCCATTCCTAGCAGATCCCAAATTCGGTGTAGCCAAGCTAGTCTCGATGGAGCCTTTTCGGTACCCCATAGGGCCAGTATTGCTTGGTGTGCCGCTCGGAGGGCCAGTGTTGTGTTTGCCCCGTCTAGAGCGTAGCAGGTAAGTGAGTGGATTGGGGAGACCCAGAAAGGTGAAAGAGGGAAACCTAGGGAGCCGAGTTTCGAAGTGGGTGTTTATTTCTGTTAAGATCTCTTCCCAAAAGAGTGTTAGTCTGGGGCATTCCCAAAGAATGTGAATCCGGGTCCCTGGAGAGATTTTACATCTCCAACATTTATCCCCCCCTATCTGAATTAATTTTATATAGCCGGACAATGGTCCAGTACCAATAGGTAGCAATCTGTACTGCTGTCTCCGTGCTAGAGATGTTAGGTGTCGTGTGTCGTGCCCTATAGAATATATCCTGCTGCTCTTTCTGTGTTGGTGGCGCCCCAGCTCCTGTTCCAATCGCTGTTTGGCGGAGGATTTCATCACCGGCTCTGGGCCCATCAGGAATTTATATAGGTCAGAGACTATATGTTTATCTGTGTCCCTCCTGAGGAGCCATCTCTCAAAATTAGTCATATGTCGTTGTGTAGCTTCCCTCATTGCGGTGTCTAAGACCCAGTGCCTAATCTGTGTGTAATGAAATCTCTCTTCGGAAAGTGCCAGGTCTGCTTTCAGTGTATCAAATGGTATGTGCCCTTCTGTGTCAAAAAGATGTCCCACGGATCTGCACCCGGGTCTCTGCCAGGCCTCGAATGCCTTACGATTCATCCCTGGTGTGAAGTCTGGGTTTTCTACTATTGGGGTTAGCGGTGAAGGGAATGAAGTAAGGCCGTTTTTCGTCCCCACTGCATCCCATACCCTAAGCAGCGGCGCTGTGATTGCCGAGATGTATAGGCTAGGGGGGTGACCCACCTTCCTCAAGAAGGGAATCTTCCACCGGGAGGTCCCGTTAGTGCCCTGTCCATAAACAGCCATGTTTTTTCGGATTCCGCTCGGGTCCACTGCACCATGTATCTAAGCTGGGCCGCCTCAAAGTAACACCATAGGGATGGAATACCCCGGGCTACGCCAACTCAAGTTCGGCTTCATCTGTGGATGTCGGTTCGCCCAGACAAAGGTCTGGGACTCCTTCTGCATAGTTTGGATTGCCCCAGGAGGAGGCCAGAGAGGCAAAGTCAAGAACATGTATAATATTCTAGGAAGGGCTGTCATTTTTAAAGCTGCCACCCGCCCCAACCAAGATGACGATTACGGTTGCCAGCGGAGTAGGTCTGATTTGACTCTGTCCACCAATTCTCTGTAGTTAAGTGCCAGTTAAGTGTCTCTTGGATCGTTGGAGAGAGCTGAATGCCCAGATAGCGGTTACTTGGCCTCCAGCTGATCGGGAACGTCTGCGAGAGGTAGTCCCGTGTGAGGTACCGTCAAACTCAGTGGTTGTGATTTAGAGATATTAATTTGGAGGCCCAACACTGCACCAAAACTCTCGACCTTTTGTAGGAAGCTCGGGAGGGAAGACCGGGGCTCATCCAGGGACACTATGATGTCGTCCGCGTAAAGAGTGATCAAATGTTCTGCACCTCCAAAATGCACCCCCTTCACCTCTGGTGAGTCCTGCACTCTGTGCAAAAGGCTCCATGTAGAGCGCAAACAGGAGAGGGGAAAGAGGGCAACCCTGCCGAGTACCGCGGCGGATTGGAAAACTATCGGAATTCCTGCCGTTCACCCTCACTGATGCTCGTGGTCTCTCATAGCCACTAAGGATCCAAGATCAAAATCTCTCCCCCATCCCGAAGCGGTCTAAGACTCCCTTTAGGTAGGGTCAATGCACCCTGTCGAATGCTTTCTCAGCATCTATTGACAAAAAACATTATCTCCCACTGTGACCGTGACGCCTTATCTATGAGGTGGAGTAACCGCTTGGTGTTGTCAGGGCATTGTCTATTGGATATGAATGAATGAATGAATGAAGGAACATTTATAAAGCGCGTGGTTACCCAGGGGCATCCCAGCGCTAAGACGTCCAGTGAGCTACGAGGAGAGTAGACTGTGAAAAGATTAATGAAAGAGAAAGGTTTTCAGGAGCTTTCTGAACTTAAGGTGATCAGGTTCGGAGCGTATGTGTAGGGGAATGTTATTCCAGAGTCTAGATGCGTTGTATGTGAATAGTCGACCTCCACTACGTGCACGTTTAATCTTCGGTACACAGATTCATCCTTTTTTCTCCGATCTAAGAGCTCTGTTGGGTACATAAGGTTTACTCCAGGGGCGGGCCTTTCCTAAAAATGATTTATGGGTGATACACAGGGCCTAAACTGCACTCTTTCCTGGACGGGCAGCCAATGCAGGGTAGCGAGAGCAGGCCTTGCAGAGGAGCGTTTAGGTATGTTCAGGAGCATACGAGCCGCACAGTTCTGTACTGTTTGTAATCTTTTAATGGTAGCCTGAGGGGCTCCCAAGTATAGGGCATTGGCATAGTCGAGCCGTGATAGAACAAGAGCCTGCACCAGCAGTCGTCTCGCCACAGGCGGGAGCATGGGTAGTATCTTTCTAAACCTTCTTAATAATCCGTAGCAGCTCGCAGCCAATATACGCGATTGCTCTCTAAAATCGAGATTGCAATCAATCCATACTCCTAAACTCTTTACTTGTTTTTTAGGGGCAGGAGGGGAGCCAAAACATTTGGGCCACAGATGATCCACATTTAGGGGAGAAGACTTCCCCAGAAACAGAAGTTCAGTCTTGGATCCATTAAGTTTCAAAAAAGAATTGCTCATCCAATTAAAAACTTTTTGGAGACATGTGGATAGGTCAGGGTCTGGTGGTTAGTTTGCTTCAAGGAGACAATTAGTTGTGTGTCGTCGGCATAAGTAATAATCTGTACCCCAAATGGGAGTACTAATTCAGCCAACGAACTCATGTAAACGTTGAACATCGTGGGGCTTAGGGAAGATCCCTGCGGAACCCCACAGGTCAAAGGAATGGATTTTGAAGAACAGTCTCCTTCGAAAACCGAATAGACCCTGTTGTGAAGGAAAGACTGTAACCACTTTAGTGCCAACCCAGTCACTCTGGCGTCCCTCAATCTTTGTATCAAAAGTTGGTGATTGACAGTATCAAAGGCCGCGCTGAGGTCCAATAGGATAAGCGCAGCGCAGCCTCCGTTGTCAAGGGTCTTCCTGATTTCTTCTACTGCAACTAAAATGGCGGTCTCTGTACCTTGTTGGGGTCTAAAACCAGTTTGCGTGGGATGCAGACGATTGTTGTCTTCCAAAAAGGCTGATAGAATCGAATTAACATATTTTTCAGTGAGTTTACTGACTCCTGGCAGTAAAGAAATTGGCTGATAATTTCCCCAGTTTTCTGGGTCAAGATTAGGTTTTTTTAAAAGCGCTTTCACCCTTGCATGTTTCCATTTTGGTGGCAAAATCCCGGTTCTAAGTGATGAATTTATACAATCAAGTATAACCGGTGATACCACCTCCACAATTTTGTGGAGAATAGTAGGAGGGGCAACATCTAGGGGAGAACCTGATTTAAGTTGTTTGAGCAATCTTTGCAGGATGTTAAGGTCCAAGGGATGGAATTCCTCCAACAAAAAAGGGACGTCAAATGTGATTGTCACTTGATCCACATATTTGTGGATCGGTCTTAGGAGGAAAGGAGTTATAAATAGTTTGTATCTTTTCTAAAAAGAAATCGGCGATTTGTTCACACCGTGATTGAACATTCTTGTTACCAGTAGGAGGGGTAGGGGGTAAGAAGAGAATTGGCGATTTTAAAAATCTCCCTTGAGGAATTTGCAGCTAGGATGATTCCTTGATAATAGAGGGCTTGAGTATTTTTAATTTCATTTTTATATATTTTAATAGCCTCTCTGTATTTAATTCTACTAGCAGCGGAGAAGTCCTTCCTCCAACTTCTTTCGTGCCTTTTACACATCTGTTTAAGCTGGCGTAGTTTTTGGGAGTACCAAGGGTTTGTTTTTTTCCCCACCTTTTCTGAGAATTCCTTTTTTGGAAGGACACAGTTAAGTGCAAGGTCAAGCCAATTGTTAAAATTGTCGTTAGCAACAATAGGGCTAGGATGAGAGGGGGGAATAGTGTCCTTTAGATTGCTAATAAAAGTGTCTAAGGGGAGTTTCGACCAGCCCAGCCATCATTGGGCCCAGCGGTGCTGCTAGTATCCCTGTAAACAACTTCGCATCGACATTTAAGAGGAAGATTGGTCTATAGAACCTGCACACTTTCCTGTCTTTGCCCTGTTTCGCAATTATCGTATTGAGGCCCACAGCATTGACGCGAAGAGCGTCGACAAGTCTCTGATTGCGTTAAACACCTTCGTGAGGAGAAGGGCCAGCAAGTCACAATACATTTTATAAAAGCTGGCCGAGAAGCCGTCCCGGCTTGGGGACTTATTAGATTGTAACCTGGCTATCCCAGATATGACCTCTTCGATTCTGATGGGTGCATCTAGTTCAGTTGCCTGGTCTGCCGTGAGCTTAGAAACATTAGCTCCCTCTAAGTATGCCATAATGGGCCCAGGAGGGAGATCCTGTGCCGTATATAGGGCCGTATAGAATGTGCCAAGCTGCCGCTGCTTATCCCAAACTATCCCCTCACTTGTTTCCGAGATCAGAGCCTCTACTGTGTTAAACTGGCGTTGCCCCTTCAATTTATTTGCCAGCATCCTCCCGCACTTGTTTCCCCCTGTGTCGAATGAGTGTTTGAGGTGTAGGATTGAATATTCCGCTTGATCAAGGTCCAGGGCAGCCCGCTGTTTTCAGGCTACCTCTAGTTGCCTCCATACCCTGGGAGAGCCGGTACGGTGGTGGATGCGCTCCAGTTCCTGTACTTGTTCCTGGAGCTTTGCCCTGGTGGCGCGCCTTGCCCTATTGTCTGCTTCTGATATTGCTATCAACACTCCTCTGATGACCGCCTTCAAGGTGTCCCATATCATTGTGGGGGAGGACTCAGGGGTGTTCTTTGTTGTTAGGTAGTCCCTTATAGCCTTCCCCACCTGCTCGGCTGTTTCTGGGCGGCGCAACAGTCTTCCTCAGCCTCCTAGTTCTGGGTGTTTGGCTCTGGGGTGGAAGCGTGAGGTCTAGAACGACCGCGGAATGATCAGAGAGAGTCCGGTGATTGATCTCCACCGCTATTAATGCCTCCTGCACCTCCCCAGAACCCAGAAAGTAGTCTAATCTTGCATAGGGTCTATGGGCATGGGAGTAGAACGTGTAATCTCTCGAGGCTGGGTGATGGTCTCTCCACAAGTCCCTCAGCCCCAGATCTCGCACCCAACTGAGGCCCCCAGCGCTAAGACCCCCGCTGTCCCCTGACTGCGGGTAGAGCGGTCTATGTCATTATGAAAGACAAGGTTTAAGTCTGCTCCCAGAATCACCCCCCTATCTGGTGTCGCCATCAGGTCCCAATAGCTTTGTGAATAAACTGCTCTTGTTTCTCGTTTGGGGCATACATAGAACCCAAAATTATGTATTGTATATTCGATACCCCAAGAGACTTCCCTTAATCTCTGCCACCTTCATCCCCACCTTCCCCTGAAAGCTACGTGAAAACAAGATGGCTACGCCCGCTGCCTTCTGTGTCATGGAGGAGAAAAATTGTTGTGGGAAGGTTCGAGACTTAGGCCTATTCCAGTCTCTGCGTAGGAGGTGTGTTTCTTGTAAGAAGCATATGTCTACCCGTGTGTGTTCGAGATAGGACAATATTGCTTTCCACTTTACTGGGTTAATTTGACCCTTAACGTTGAGGGTCAACACCCTCAGGCTCCCAGGCCCCGCGGTCATATCCAGGTCCTGTGGGACTCCTCGGTGCACCAGTCTGACTCCCACCCCCAAGCCCCCGTGTATCGCTGCCCTAGCCAAGGATGCTGGAAGAGAATAAGAGGACAGCAGGCACCCATGAACAATCCCCTGAACATTAACTATAAAAAAAGGAGTCCCTGGTATGGAGATGGAGCAATGTCCGTCATCTCATTTCCAGTGGAAAAGTTCCTTCGTGGGGTCTGTGCCGCTTCCTGGTTAGGTTGCGCCATCTCGTGGAACAACATCCGAATACGTGGAGTGCCACTCCACGTATTCGGATGTTGTTCCTCCTGGAACAACATCCGAATCAGCTTGACAGTTTAAGAGGGTTAAGACCACAGGCCCAAACAAGTCCCCCCCAAAGTATTTTAAAAGTGTAGGGAGAGTCGAGTTGGCCCACACCAAGATATGTTTTGTTTTTTTTAAGCCAAAGACAGGGGCATCTTCATCGGAACCTACAATCCGTGACACTGGTCCTTATACACAAACAGGGTGAGTCAGCAGAGCAGTGCTCCTCATACAGGCCAATCATGCTGCTCAACACAGAGGTTAAGATTCTTGTGAAGGACCTAGTGAACTGTCTTGTACAAGTTATTGATAAACTAGTAGCCCATGACCAGTCTGGCTTTATGCCCCTACGGTTGACACGCCACGACCTTCAATGACTATTTGGTTGCCTCACAAGGCGCCACTTAATAAACAAACTGGTGATCATCCTGCCCCTAGATACTGAAAAGGCTATTGACTCCATGAAGGTGTTGCTCGCCCTGGCGCAGGAGCCATTGACCTGCTGGGTGAGGATCGATGCTCAGATTAGAGGCCTCCGGTTGGACCCAGACCGGGAAGATGTGATCTTCCTGTACACAGATGATATGCTGTTCTACCTGACCGACCCACAACAATCATTACAGCAGGTTTTAGGAATTATAGAGATCTTCGTGGTATACTCCGGGCTCTTGGTCAACTGGCATAATTTTGTGGTGTTCTTGATCATCCAGTGGAAGCAGCTGACTGACTGGGAGGTTCCCCTGATATGGGCACAGATGGGGTTTAGGTATCTGAGGGTCCATGTAACACTCAACCTGGCCGAGTCCTATAAGCAAAACCAGGGCCGGATACTAGAGGAGTACATGAGAGACGTGGAACATTGGTGAGGACTCCCATTTTTGCTTCCAGGTAGGGCCGCCTTATACAAAGTGGTGACTCTGCCCAAGTCCTCAATGGCCTGCAAAACACGATGTTTGAGGTCCCCGATGCTTTTTTGTTGACACTGTGAGCTGCACCCTGCTCTGCAACTGCTGGGGGCGGGCAGAGTAGCTCAGTTGATCCTAGCGAGGGATCGATACGAGGGGAATCATACTCCTAGACCTGCGGCTCGTTTACTGGTTGGTCCAATTACAAGTGGTTAATGAATGGATGTTCACTGCCCAGCAGGAGAGCAATGGATCGGGGAGGAGGGAAATACATCCGTAGGTTGTACAGTACAAAGAGATTTACCAGACCTCTCCCCACCCCCCCACCCCCTCCCTCCACATCCCACAAAGGATTTAGTAATTGCTACATGGAAAACAGCAACACACCGCTTAGGAGGGGAAGAAAGGGTGACACTGGAGACTCCCATATGGGACTTGGATGAGCCGAAGGATCTCTAATTCCTGGAGTGTCCGAGACAATGGGATATGCTGCGTGTAGGAAATTACCCTTTTTTTTTACGTTGTCAACCCCCACTTTTTGCCTGGTATTTTGGCTGGAAGTGTACTCTGTTCCTGCTAACCAGGTCGTCGGTGCCAGAACTCTTTCTCAAAACTGGGCAATTGTTTTCCCCAATTGTCGATACTGATTTAGTACCCTCTGTAAGTCTGTAGTAAATGGTACCTCCGGTACCTAGGGCCTGAGGTACTAAAGAGGGCCCCCAAGAGTTGCAGCACGAATTGGACCACCCTAAGGGACCCCTCACCAAGCTCATGCAAACTGCCACTGCAGGCTGCATGTCTTGATGCAGACAAAAGTGAAAACATGACATGGCACACAGCCAGTGTTCCTTGCCTGCTGACACTGCATGCAGTATAAGTAAGTCACCCCTGCAGCAGGCCTTACCACCCTAAGGCAGGGTGCACTATACTGCATGAGCAATATGCCCCCATACTGCTCAGTTCCATTGCTGCCAGTACAAGTGATCATGGAAGCCAATTTAAAAGCATGTGCTGGACACTGGTGAAAACGAGTGCCCCAGCTACATGATGGCTTCACTGAAAATAGGGATGTTTGGTATCAAACATCTTGTATTAATAAACCCACACTGATGCCAGTGTCAGATTTAGTAATAAATGCACCCAGAAGGCACCTTAGAGGTGCCCCCTAAAAAAACCTACCAGTTACTGGTGTGCTGACTGACTGGTTTTCACCAGCCTGCCACCAGCGTCCCGTTTCTAACCCCCCAGGGTGAGGGCCTTTGCTCTTGGGGGCCATAAACCAAGCCTGCCTGCTTGCAGCATGACCGGCGGATCAGCATTCCAGGGCTGGGGAGCTTCAAAAAGGCCCACCTCTTTTGGTATGGAAATTTGGCTTCTCTCACAAGAGAGGAAACGAGCCGCCTTTGCGACCTGGACAGGTGGGAAAATTAGCTAAGCAAGACAGGCGTGTACCATCCCTGAACAGGGCTACCTCAAGTGGATGCGACTTTTCAGAAGTGACCATCTTGGTGATGGCGAATTTAGAATCTCTGGGACAGGGTTTGGACAACTTCCCACCAGGAAGTGATCATGTAGGGGGTGCACTGACCCCAAGGGTAAGTAGCCCATTGGCTACTACCCTATACTCCCCCTAACACCCTTAAATTCAGTATTTAGGGGAGCCCTGACTCCAGGGAATCAGATCCTGCCTACCAAAAGAAGAAGGAGCGAAGAGCTGCGAAAGCAAGAACTGCAGCAGAAGCAACTGACTTGGTAGAATCCCTGCCGGCCTGTTTGCCTATTCTTGACAATTGCGCCAAAGTCATCTCGCCCTCCATGCTGCTGATCCTCCAAAGCCTGGGAGGACTTTCATCATTTCTCCAAAGACTCAGAAATAAGGCTGGGCGTAGTTCGCGTAGTAGCGCTACGCGAAGTGCACTTCGCGAGCTACGCATAGCTACGCGAACTGCGTAGTGCACTGTGCAAAATGCTGTTCGCACTGATTGCACAGTGCCGGATGCTTGTCCGCACTGTGCAATCATTGCAAACGGCTTCTTGCACAGTGCAAGCGATCAGTTTTCTGCCGCTCGAGTAGATTTCTACTCGAGCGGCAGCTTCTCAATGCGGACTGGTAGTTTCTCATCGCGAGCGGTCGTGAGCATACGCGACCACTCGCAATGAGAAACCTGACCTCCCCGCGTTGAGAATCTCGCCGGGAGGTTTATTTTCCACGCTCGCGATCGGCAACTTGATGTTGCTGATCGCGAGCAAGCAAAAAATGACCGCTACGCGTGTTTACACTGTTACGTGCAATTCGCGTAGTGCGAAGTAGCGCAAACTACGCGAGCGTAGCGTAGTACTTCGCCCAGGCCTACTCAGAAACTCCAGTGGAACAGCCGAGCTGTTCCTCTGCATCTTGCAGGTACCATAGACTGAGCTGTGAGGCTCAAAGACAGCGAAAACCTGACACCGGAAAGCACCACTGCACCCGAGCCGCCTAGCCCAAGCTGAAGTGGGCCAACGGGGTCCCCAGTTCCTGACGACCTACGAAGAAGGACATTGAAGAGCTGCGAAAGCAGAAGACTGAAGAAGAGCACATGACTTTGCACCAGTCCTGCCAGCCTGCTTGCTGTTCCCCATCGAAACTGTGCCAGAGACATCTCGTCTGCAGCTGTTGTGCCTCCAAAGCCTGGGAGGACTGCCTGCCTTCAGTAAAGACTCCAGACCTCCTGTGGAGCAGCAGAGCTGCTTCCCTGCAT
The DNA here is from genome assembly GCA_963921515.1 of Calotriton arnoldi. NCBI lineage: Eukaryota > Metazoa > Chordata > Amphibia > Caudata > Salamandridae > Calotriton > Calotriton arnoldi. Next base: position 699,929 of record CAWUFW010005634.1, read on the forward strand.
CTTGCAGTCGCCCCAAAGACTGTGAGTGATCGAGACCGCAAAAACCTGATGCTGCAAAACACCACTGTACCCATGCTTCCTAGACATAGCTGAAGTGGGCCAACGGTGCCTGCGTGGTGTCCCGGCCCTACAGAAACAAAGCCCACCTTGGGCTTGCCCACTGTGGACTTCCTAGCGCCACCTGCAGCCTCTGTTTGCAGGCCCTCTCTACCGCAAGTGCTCGCGGTGATGAAAATCTGACACCTAAAGACACCTCTCGCCTGTGGAGAAGAGGACCAAAGGTGTCCCCACTTCCCCGAGCATTGTGAGACCTTAGCCACCCTGTTGCTTCAACCCGACTGGCCTCCCAGTCAAAATCTGCAGCCTCTTTTCACAAAGACTGATTCCCCCATTGACTTACATTCGGCATTTAATGCTGTTACACCCCTGCACCTCACCGCCCTAGTGCTGCTGATGGTGTCTTGCTGCTTTGGACCTTGCCCTACATTCAACTTAAGTCCAGGAGATTGGGCTTGTAAGTTACTCTACTGTACTTGAATGCCGTACTTGTTTTTTCCTCCCATAGGATGCCACAAAACACTACTGTACCCGTGTTTCCTAGACCAAGCTGAAGTGGGCCAACGGTGCCAGCTTGGTGTCCCAACCCTACAGAAACAAAGCCCACCTTAGGCTTGCCCACTGTGGACTTCTTAGTGCCGCCTGCAGCCTCTGGTTGCAGGACCTCTCTACCGCAAGTGCTCGCGGTGACGAAAACCCGATGCCTAAAGACCTGTGGAGAAGAGGACCAAAGGTGTCAGCACTTCCCGAGCATTGTGAGACCTTAGCCAGCACCACTGCACCCGAGCCGCCAAGCCCAAGCTGAAGTGGGCCAACGGGGTCCCCAGATCCTGATGACATACGAAGAAGAAGGACATTGAAGAGCTGCGAAAGCAGAAGACTGAAGAAGAGCAACTATCTTGGCACCAGTCCTGCCAGCCTGTTTGCTGTTCCCCATCGAAACTGTGCCAGAGAAGTCTCGTCCTGCAGCTGTTGTGCCTCCAAAGCCTGGGAGGACTGCCTGCCTTCAGTAAAGACTCAAGACCTCCTGTGGAGCAGCAGAGCTGTTTCCCTGCATCTTGCAGTCACCCCAAAGAAGACTGAGTGATCGAGACCGCAAAAACCTGATGCTGCAAAACACCACTGTACCCATGCTTCCAAGACCTAGCTGAAGTGGGCCAACGGTGCCACGTGGTGTCCCGGCCCTACAGAAACAAAGCCCACCTTGGGCTTGCCCACTGTGGACTTCCTAGCGCCACCTGCAGCCTCTGTTTGCAGGCCCTCTCTACCTCAAGTGCTCGCGGTGATGAAAACCAGGCGCCTAAAGACACCTCTCCACCCGTTGCCCCTGGCCTGTGGAGAAGAGGACCAAAGGTGTCCCCACTTCCCCGAGCATTGTGAGACCTTAGCCACCCCGTTGGTTCAGCCCGACTGACCTCCCAGTCAAAATCTGCAGCCTCTTTTCACAAAGACTGATTCCCCCATTGACTTACATTCGGCATTTAACGCTGTTACACCCCTGCACCTCACCACCCTACTGCTGCTGATGGTGTCTTGCTGCTTTGGACCTTGCCCTACATTCAACTTAAGTCCAGGAGATTGGGCTTGTAAGCCACTCTACTGAACCTGAATGCCGTACTTGTTTTTTCCTCCCATAGGATAACATTGCAGCTTCTGAAAAATGCGCTAAGTGTCGACCTTTTAAACACAAAAGTATTTCTCTTCAAAAATGTACTTGCCTGATCGTATTGATTCTGTTGTCATATATATATATATATATATATATATATATATATATATATATATATATATAAAGATATGTCTTCTTTTTTATAAATTGGTGTGGATCTCCTTATTGAGTCGTGTGCATCATTTATTGACTATTGTGTGTATTTGCAATATCTTACACTCCTCTCTGATAAGTCAAAGGCTGCTTGACTACACGAACCCCTAGAAGAGCACCTTGAGATTGCTAGAGCATGCCCCTATCAACTGATAAGGGAACCCCTGGACTCTTTGCACAATATATCTAAGTTGATATATCATATAAAGCGCTGGCTTCCTACACTGGGTATCTCGAGGGTGGGGTGTGTATGGGGTCCAAAGGAATACTGTCATTCTGGAAACTCCAGGGACAATCTGAACTCTCGGACAATCAAATTGTGCAACATACAACTGTGCCACAAACTCATGAGATACAGAGTTAAATTGCAGGGCATACCGAAGAAAACACTCATAGAATATAGATTGCTTGCAGGACATAGCGGAGGACACGTGGTATCCCAGATATACAAGAAACTCATTGCACACTCTAAAGCTTTGATGATAGAACTGAAGGAGAGGTGGGAAAAGGATCTAGGGACCTTTGGGGATGGGCGCTGGGATTAGGCATGCCGATACCCCAGTGAAGTGGTCATTAGAGCCGCGTTCCGCCTGGTCCAGTTCAAGGTTCCTCACAGGGCCTATTTTACTAGAACTAGGCTGCTGAATATAGGGAACATAGACAATGACAGGTGTCTGAGAGGCTGTGTTTATTGTGCTCCACATAATATGGGATTGTCTAAAGATGCGATCATTCTGGGCGCAAGTTGGGGAAGTGTTCACGTGTGTAGCGGAGAAAAACATTACCGTGACCCCAGTGACTGTGGGGTGAGCAGACCTTGTAAAGATACACATTGTTATTCTGCAACGTGGCCCTGATCGTGGCCAAAAAGGACATAACCAGGCTGTGGGGCAGCCCAAAGATGCTGAGTTGGGAGGACTGGTTACAGAACATGGACTGGTGCATGAGGGCAGACGAAAAAGTCTACGCTGTTTGCAGATTCCCACACAAGGTTGAGAAAGTCTGGGGTCCCAGGAGGGCATGTCACGATATGGATTGAGGCCATATCGTGAAACCTGGACAGGGCTTCCACAGACCCAAGCATGGAAAATTGGCTATGGGCTGATGGACCCACAGGAGTGAGGAGGGATACCTTTCCTAAAGGTGCATCAGACAGCCACCAAGAATGCCCTGAACCCGCATATACTGTATGATTTTATCACAGATTATGGGATAAGGTTGCTGGAACTATGTCTGACCAATCTTTTTTGCTTTCTCTTACGTCTTTATTGTTATGCAATGTCTGCATTATCGATTAAATAAAAAAAATAAAAAAAATTTAAACAGTGAAAACTACCATTGTGAACCTTTCTACTAAATCTAACTATTGCTCCTCGATGAAGGCCTATCATTTGTCCCATCTACTCAAACAGAGTACATCAGACTCAATAGTGACGCTTTTTTCTGAAAGATTAGCCTGAATGTTTTTTTTCTGCCTGCAAAGATGTTGATACCATTACTGAAGCCTCCGGGTTACGAAACAAATCTACTTTTTGTACAGCGACCAATGTGATCCCAAGAGAAGTCTTACTGTTTGAACAAATGGTTCTGTCTACCATTAGCCAACTTGAAACTGAATGGGAAATTTGCACAAATATCTTTTCCAAACAGCACCGAAGAATGACAAGCCCGCAGACAAAGACTGAGCCGTTGCCATCTGAAAAGAAAAATATATACCAGAATGTTAACATCAAGTTTTTAAACCAAGAATTTTGTCGGAAGATTCCTTAAGACCCTACCAGTAATATTAAAAAAACCTCTTCCAAGAATCCTTCAGGCTGGATTGACTAAGGACCTCATTGGCCCTAAAGAATTTAAATTTATGAATAATAAGGACCCGTGCATCCCCCTTCTTTATCTGCTATCGAAAATTCATAAGGATTCAGAATTCCCACCTAGTAGACCAATAGTTTTAGGATGCAATTCCTTGCTTGAGCCAATCTCAAAATATGTTGATAACTTTCTTACGCTCATTTGTTCATGAGATCCATTCATATATCTTTCCATAATAAAAATAGAACATTTGTCATTTAATCTTGACACAATGGTCACAATAGATGTGGTTTCACTTTACTCTAATGTACCACAAGGTGATGGTTTTGACACAATAGAGACTTACTTGGAACAAAGGGACAGAACCCACAGAGGTTTCTTTAAGTTCAATGACGACTTCAAATCAAGGGGTTTTCATTTGCATCGAATATGGCCATCCTCTTTATGGCGCAATTCGAGGAGAAATTCATATATAAACAATAACTCCTTCAGTGCACACATAACCATGTGGGTCAGATAAATAGATATATTGTGCATATGGGCAGGAAAAAAACTTGACCTATACCGTTTTTCTTTCTTTCTTTCAATGGCTGAACGATCACACACAAGACACTAAGTTCAACATGAACAAATCCACTACATCAATCACATTTCTTGATGTTAAAGTCAGAGCGCTATAATAAACACTGTGCACGTCACTATTTAGAAAACAAAGACCGGAATAGTGCCCTATATTACTGAAGCTATGATCCAGGAGTTTACACAATAATCTTACCTAAGGGCAATTTTTTACATAGAAGGTGTGTGAGAAGTTGGCCTGGTATATGCTGTTCACTAATTAAAGTGAACACCTTGCACCAGGACAAATCGACTTTTATGGTAGGTAGGTTTAAGACAACCTTTATAGAAAGCTATCCTAGTGGTAGCTGTGGAGAGCAGCCTTCAGGCTAAGTCTTGGAGGAATGTAAAGCAGCTTGTTTTACCACACCATCTCTTGAATCACCAAATGAAAAGACACCACCAGGTATATATATCAAATATATATGTATTTATTAATAAACAACTCTCTACTAATCTCTTTATGAGATTAGAAGTCAGGAACATATGTACAATGCAAAGTTATCACAAATAAGTTAGCACAATCATTTATCACAATCCTAGCTTGGCTAGACCTGGGCCTAGAGCCTATAGAATCGAGGGACCCCAAAGAACCACCCTAGGTAGTTGCAGGAGACCCACAGGGGACGGACGCGGTGTTCAGACACCGGTGCGAGTCCTGTACGAGTCTATGCGCATAGGCGCGATTGAGATTTCAATGTTAAAGGTCCCTTGCGTGTCCGAGGCGAACACACTGATCGGTCCTTGTACGAGTCAGCGCAATTGAGAGTTCAATGTTACAGGCCCCTTGGGTGTTCGAGGTGAACACACCGATCGGTCCTTGTACGAGTCGAAGGACGCGGTTACAGATAGAGTTGCAAGGGAGATGGACGCGATGTGTCTAACACAGACGCAAACCCTGTACGAGTCAGCGCGATAGTCGCACTTAGAAAATAAGAGTTTTAGGGCACTTCTAGGGTAGCTACAAGCAAGGCACTTACAGGGTAAGTAGTTCTAGGGCCCACACCCACAGGAGCACCGTAATGCTAAAGTTACCTCACCCAGGGGAGCCGGGTGCATAGGTGTCATTTGGTGTCGGGTCGCGGCGTCGTTTTCAATGGGAGCCAGTGAAGACTTGCTGCTTGCGGCGACTGAAGAAGTGTCCGTTGGAATCCAAGCCTGGATTCAGAAGATGGAAGACCTGAAAGCAGAGGGGACAGTGTTCAAGGGCACTTGGCAGTGACCCGGGGCAAGGAAGTTGAATGCCCATCGTCGTCGACAGGATTCAGGTCGTTCACGGGTACCTTGACTCTTCGACCACGAGGTCCAGGAGGCGTCGAGGACGGCCAGGAGCTGGATTCGGCGTGTCCCACGAAGTCTACAGCTGACTGCGGTGTCGGCGACCCGATTGGAGCCAACAAGCCTTGGTAGCTGCAAGTCTCGTGGAGGACAAAAAGTCAATGGTGCAGACCAGCAAGGTCTGTGGAACTTACCCAGCGAGGGTAGGTCAGGGCAGGCCTGGAGCAACCAGGGGAGCCCTTTGGTTTCGTTAGAAAGTCTTCTGGGGACCCACAAGCCGGCTGGCAAGGGATCGCGAAGACGCCTCAGGTGGAGTCACTCAGCAGGGGCCCACGGTCACTCGGGACGGTGTAGGCCGCTGGTTTTGGGAGGGATCTCTGCTAGAGGCTGGGACCACACGTGGTCCAAAGCACAAGTTCGTAGAACGTCGTGAAGGGGTTGCACTCGACAATAGTGCACGGTACCCGGGGTCTGAGGTTCCTCGTTGCTCGTGGGGTCCACTTGCCTCAGCTTCGCTGGGGACTCACGATGGCCTTTGAGAAGTCAGGAAATCCTCTTCCTGGGCTGCAGGGACTTCAGGCTCCGGCGGGAGCAGCGTAGTTTGCGACCGTCGTTGTAGTTTTAGGTGCCTGCCAAGCAAGGGAGTCGCTCCTTGACTCCAAGGGAGATTCTTCAGTCTTCCAGAGGTAGTGGAACGTCGAAGGTCTGGGATTTCTTCAGTAGAGCGTCGTCCAGGGGTATCTGGGTTGCAATGCACAGGTTCTCCCTCTTATACTAAAAGAAAGGGAGGGACTAGCTCTATGACCCCACCTATGGGAGGGTCAGGTGAGAGGGTGGCTACACCCACCTCCCTTTGTCCAGTTTCCCGCCAGAGCAGGGGCAGGTAGCCCCTGAGCTGGTTTAAACTGGCATATGCACAGAGGAGCCTTCTGCTCCCCCAGTGCAGGACTTCAAAGCACTCTAGGAGTGCACCCACCCAGCCCCAATACACTAAACCCTGTCTGGGAGGTGGTCACACCCCCTTGGGACAGGATACCTATTGTTGGGCTTCCTCCACTGCGAGTGTCGGTCATCAGCAGGAGGGCAGCCCAGTGTCTGTGACTGGTGGCATCCATTTTGTGATGCCAGGGCTCTTCAGGATTCTACCGCGTTTCCACAGTAGTTACATGTCTATCCCTCTAGAAGGGTGGGATCATACTCCCACACCAGTTACTGGTGTGGGGGTATGATTCCAAAGTGTTTGACACCAAACACAACATGGTTTGATGCAGCCATTCCATAGTTGCCATTTACCGCGAGGATATAATGCACTTAAGAGTATATGGTTTGGCTGCATTCACAAACAGCCCCAGAGAATGGACTCTGAGGGCTGCAGAGGGACCCTGCTCAGGCAGAGGCACCCCCTCACATGGAAACTAAGCACCCTGCCCTCAGGATTGATAGGGCCTGCTTTAGGGGTGACTGATAAGTCTCAATGTGTGTGCAGGGGAGATATAGGAGACCTATATCTCAGTGAGGGGTGCTAGCACCTCCTCACCCAGGCTGCAGTAGCAGGCCTGTGGTGTCAGATTTAGTCTGCTTCCCAGGGGTGGCATAATACATGCTTCAGCCCCTGGTAGGCCTATGAAGTACCTATGCCCTTGGTACCTAAGGTACCATATACTAGGGACTCATAAGGTACCACAGTATCCAATCACTAGTGCACCTAGAGTGCACTCCAAATCGTTTAGAGAGAACAGAGAGGCTGGGGCCCTGATTGGCAGGGTCCCAGCCAGACTATAGCCAGAAACCAGTGTAAACATCAGAAAAAAAGTGGGGGCAACATAAGAGGCAGATCCTACTCTCCTACAAGGTGCAACTGTTCTAACAAAGCAGAGCACTTCTACCATGCTGAACTCTGGAAAATTGAAGGATAAGGACACCCTATCAACCTGATTAAATATTCCCTCAAAGGGGCTTGGTTTACCCCATGAGAAGTTCAAGTCAAGTCAAAATCTTTTATTGCCAAGAAATACATTCTTATCAAAATATTACATATACATAATTCCACATGCACAATTACAAGCATCATAAAATCCACTCAATTCCAATTAATGAACCACCACTTATCATCATCCTGAAATAAAAACAAACAGTATAAAATGTAGGATTTCTTCACATCAAAACTCAACCAAGGGTCATAACATTATCATATACCTATTAAGAACATTTGAGATATCTGTAATTAACCAAGGCATACAGTTCATTTATGCAGGTAAAATATTATAAACTGCCATGTATAGGGCCATGCTTTCTCAATTTCCAAGGTCTTGCTCCACCTAGTTCCTTACTTGTTCCCCCATGAGAAGTTCTTTTAGCAAAGAGAGAAAAATGTCCCAGAAAAGACCTGTTTGTGTGTCTACATATTGTGTAAGCACCAACTGGTTTAAGATTTTTTTTATTTTATTAAACTGCCATATTTAATCCAATCTTTACTGTAAGCCGGAAAGAACTTAATTTACCCCGAAGAAGAACTGCAGTATAGGTAAACAACTAGTATGGGCTGTCAAAAAGACCTTGAGAAACCCTAAACCGCTCTCTGTTGTAAGGCCACCACAAATGTAGAACGTGTTTGGTTTGTGAACAAGCAATGGAGGGTTCCCCATTCCTCTTGAATTCAATAAAATGGGTTCACACACAGTTCTCAAACTGCAAGACAAGAAATGTGGTTTATGGCATTACTTGCTCTTGCAATAAAGTGGACATTGGGAAAACTAACTAGGAAGTGTGCCATCATATTATTCAGCACAACTCTCATATTAGCTCTATTAACTAATCATTTTTTCTCACATCGTCCTACTGAGAATGATCTAAAATGGACAGTGCTGGCCCTAATGAATCCTGATCCAAGAAGAGGCTGTTTAGAACACCTATTACCCTAAAACAAAGCATCTTTAATTTACGCTTCTATACTGCGATCACTGGTTTAAAGGAACTATCAGAACTTCACAATTTATGATTCATTACAATGTTGATGAACTAAACAAGACGCCGTGCTCCGTGGAGAAGCTGTGGCTCATGACAGACGTAGTGCGCATTACAGCATGACTGAGATGTCCCCATTACAGCGCTGTAGAAACCACCTTGCCCTATGCAGACAAGTGACGCTATCGCACACTTGAACGGAAGTCATACATTAGCAGAACGTTTTACAGAGGTAAGGCTCCAACTGGGAATCTGCCAGATGTAACCGATGACGTGGAATATATAAAATAAATTGTGACCTTTCTTCCAAGCACCATAAAAAAAAGGCATGACTAATTTGGTAAGAAGAGCCCCCCCCCCCGGCTCTTTGATTAGATCATGTGGTCTCTGGCAAAGACATCCTACTCTAATACTTACCAATAAAGTAATAGCAACACCTACCAACTTGATTTTGCCTTTTCAGATGTCTCGCATCCATATAGGAATTTTAAAATTAGGTATTTTATGTTGTAGGCTTTGGACGTTAAACCCTGTTCTGTTTTTCAGCCTAAGGTATTTATTAATCCATACCTAATCACTTGAGTGGGATCGCTCATTCTAGGTTTCCAACATGTCCTTTTTATTTGATCATTTTTGCTTACCAGATCTCCAGTTCCCTGTCTTGAGGAGACTCCAGAAACACTGAGGTTAAAACAAAACACGTCAACACCAGGGTACTAGGCTGGAAAGACTTCTCAGGGATTCCCTTTACGTAAAGAGACATTCAACAATGGATGGGTTTCCCAAAGGGCTATGCAACTGCATTTCTAAGTTACCGAAAAAGTACGGTTTAACACAGGCCCCCTTCTATCGACATTGCCAGCACTGGGGCTTGAAAAAGTTCGACTAGAATTACATAATTCCACAGATTTCTTCTTTTTTAGTTATATCAATAATTTATATTTGTGTTAAGAAAATTGTGGTGACCGCTGACTACATATCGCACATGGACATTTAAGTTGCTAATGCCCACGCCCTTTGTTGAGTGGGAAATTAGTGTAAATATATACACTGTGTATGATTCTAATGACAGATTGTTTTACTTCTATTAAAATAGTCATGAAGAAAATTAATAGTTTTTCTTGCTGATCATGCAATTAATTGTCTTGGTCAATATAAGTTGCTAAAAATATCACTCGGGATATGTGTATATATTTGGTTTTGTTTTTGCTGCTGAAGGGCACTTGAAACATGAGTCTCAAACAAAACGGAGCAAGCAGATTTGCTCCAAATCCCCTGAGGATATCGGAAAGCTTAGTAAGATTCATGAGTAAGTTCAGAGCTGAAAAATACTGTGGCGCAGAAGGAAGATTGGCCTCGACAACAGTGACCAGATACATTTCCTCATTAGGTGCTGCTTAGGCCCCATCACTGAAAAAATCCACCACACCAAAAAGAGTCCAAGGACCGAATGGAGGATGGCTCCACATTCACACAAGGTTACGTGTGATAGTCGAGATTTAAGAAAAAATATATTGACTCTAAAATATTAGAGCAAAACCTCCAAAGGATTGGTTTAGGCACATAAAAACAGCCAAATTAAACAGTCACTCATCACAGAGTGTATCACATTCAGGCAAGACTGGTATTAAATGTGAAACTGCATTTCAGCATATTTACTCATCCACAACATTCCTAAGTGTACTGAGGCTACTGAACCATACATAGTTCATTAAATGTCATAGGACACAACTCCATATATGACACCACCTCAGACGGACACTGAAGAAGAACATGAGGCCCAAACATGTTGAGAATTGTGTTCCACTTTCTGAGAATGCATGGAACAAATAATTAGTGGAGTCAAACAATGAGGCTCCTCCTGATACCCTTCTTGGGGCATCGCTGCCCGATGAAACATCCCATATGCTGTAATCCAATGAGCAACGTCACAACCTGGTGTTACAGTGGTTATAGAACAAGAAGAAAATTACTTATTGAAATGTCCAAGTTAGATAGAGCAGTTTAGAATTTACCAATATTGCTTTCTAGAAAATGTTTTAAAAAAATCAAGATGTGGTGCATAGCTCCCAGAGTAGATCATAATTCCAAAGCTGCACCACACGATCTGCTTTACATTACAGGGCACATCACTCCTGAGCCTGTAGTTCCGAATGCATTAAAAGGTCTTTTAACCATGGGACCATCCCCTGATAAGGAAAGTTAACTGCTGCAGTGAAAAACACAGTGGCACTTGTGAAGGGCTGGACTTTTTATTGTCGGTCTCTCGTGGTCTCTCGTGGTTGTAACACGGGTTACAGAGAGTATGCCCTCTAGAATTTGCCTGGCAGCACAAGAAGGAAAAAGTCATGGGCACAAAAACATCCAAAGCTCTGAATTTTGCAAAAATTAGGGGGTTGGTCTTTGAACAGAAACCACCTGTGATAAAGGTGCTATTTTCTGAGCAGCAACCACCAACAGGAAGGACTTCATCTCAGAAAGAAGCCTACGGAAATACTATTGATATTTGATGGCCATGTTGCAGTTAAGTCTGTATTTGGTGGCCATCTTAGAGTAGAGTCTCACTAGTTGCCTCATTGATTTTTGCAAGCACTGGTATGACTGTTTAATGAATACATCATGCTGCAATGCTTGCATTCAATGTGACCTAATTTATATGATACACAGTGAATGAGTGTTAGAAAGTCACCCTTTTGGCCTGTTCACCCCCTCTTTTTGTGTGCTGATCGGTACTGATGGTAGCTGACTCTGACTGTGCCCTGAGCTCTGCTAGTAAGGCTCAGGGCCAGTGCTATATTAACCACACACACATGCATTGAGATACACTTCTAATTGGAATGACCTATAAGTACCTAGTAGTTAATGGGGCAAGGGGATGTAAAACTACCTATAAGTCCCTAGTATGTAATAGGTCCTGGCAGTTTAGAGACCAGCAGCCTTTTTTTTGCATTTGCATGTGTGCACTGCTGAGAGCCTGAGGTCATTTTAAAAGCAGCCCTGAGTTGCAGCACTGCTTTTAAAAAGTAAATTCACTACAAACTCTACTTTGGTGGCAGGGGCACTATTAAAGTGATCATCAACATTATTGTTGCATATCAGGTACTCCCAAGGTCTCCTCTAGGTGTTCCAGGAGTGGGGAATCATGAAACTAAAAGCAGGGTCCCTATAAAAGATGTTATATAAACCCTAGTGAGGGAAAACTGCCCATTTTATTTTTCCGCAGTGCAGGAAATCCTCGACAATGTCGACTTTGGTGCTGTGGGCACTGTGAAGTAATAATTTACATCATTTGTACATATTACGCAACCCCCAGGTCTCCCGTAGGTGTTTCAGGCTTGGGTTGGGGTCCTGTAATTATGAGCAGGGTCGTTATAAAATATGTTTTATAAACCCTGGTGAGGGAGGAATAGCACATTTCATTTTCCCCATTGTAGATACTTGGCCTCATAGGCTAACATGGCAATATTTTATGGACGCATAACTATTGATAGGAAAGTTTAAAATGTCATTCAAAGACTTAACAGAATGGTATTGGTAAATCCAACAGATTGCACTTGGTGAATTTATCCTAACTTATACAGAAAATAAGTTATAACACTTTCTTGTCTGTAAGCCAAAATTCAGCCTTCCTGCAGTTTCCCTGATTGGTCAGTGCTAACAGGCTTAGCAAGGCTGTCTTCATTAGGTGATAAGTGGCTATCCAGGGAAGAGGCTATCTGCTTGAGAGATCTCTGCACCTACACAGAAATGCCAGGGCAAGGGAGAGGGCTCGTAAAGCATGATGCTTCAAAATTATTAGGACAGAGTGAATTCCAGGCCTACCTACCCGTAGTCCCCTGTGCCCCAGCGAGCTAGCAGGCTTAAGGAAGGAATTTGCAGATGTTAGGGGGAGGAGAGCTATGGAAATGAGCCACACTGAGAGTTGGTTTAGTCCGATCTCACTGCTATACTGAGATTTCAGCCATGATGGATTTTGGAGGAATAGTGCTTTCTGGGGCAAGAAGGTGCCACACTTTGGAGGAAGTGATCATGCGCCTGGGTGGTGCCCTGTATCCCATTGGTCAGGGGTGCCCCCCTCTTGATGCCTAGAAGCTGAGATTAAATATGTGAGAGGTGCATAGCCTCTCAGTTCTGCTGCCTAAAACTACAAGAAGGAGGAGGATTGTCCTCCTGGGATCTTGATCTGCACCCAGGGGCCTACCTGGAGAAGACTGTGCCTGCTGCACTATCTGGGACTCCTGCTCTGAAAACTTGGCCTTGCTCCAAGAAGAAGTAAGGAGTGGACTCCCTGCAGCTACAGGTTAACAGAGCTTAACTGACCCTTTCCAGCCAGAGTCCCCCTCCTGGAGTGCGTCCAGTGGAGTTTTAAGGGGTTGACCAAGTGCATTGTGAGAAGTGATGTCCAGGCCTGCCAGGGACCATCGAGGAGATTTTAGACCCTTGGATTTGTGTTTTGAACACTTGAAACCCACCAGGAGATCTTCTGGAAGGACCTCCAGAAGTTTGGGAATTTTTTGGGAAAAAGCTCTATAAGGTGACCGACCAGACGGGAACGAGGGAGGGAGCTGCCTGTTGTGGGTGTTGAGCAGCATTTAAGAACGAATATGATCCTGAGGTTGGGCTGGTTGTTGAACTTCACATTGTTATTACGAGAGATGCTACTTCTCCTTATTGTATTTTTCTGACTGGCAGATTAACTAATTCTACATGTCTGTTGCTAGATATGGCCAAGCCTAATGTAAGAAGATTGTTTTCATAAAATTACAAAGTTTGTTTAAAAAAAAAAAAAGTACCAGGCCGCGAGAGCTAAGCCGGCCATCTTCAACCAGGACCCGGCCTGGAGTCCAGGTTTGTCCCACTGAAGAGCTCTATTTGACCGGGAGCTCCCAAAAAGTCAAGCCAGCAACCCTCACTGAATCCGGACTGGTGGAGAGCAGTGAGGGCCCTCGGCAGAAAAAGCTCCAGAAAAGTGTCTAAGTGCAAAGGTAAAATTTTGACCGAGGCCTCTCGCGTAGGGTATCTCCGTAGGGTATCCGAGCAGGGCTCCATCGCGGTTGTCCTCAAACTTTGACTTTGTCCCAGTCAAGCACGACCAGATGTCCAGAAGTGGCACTATTGGTTTCTAAGCACTAGAAAGTGTTTATTCTTTAAAAATTCATATGTTGGTTCCCTGCATTGGATTTTGGTAGTTTTGGTGTCATTTTAAAGATAAGAATATTTCCTATTTTTATAAAGTGGTGCGTGATTTTTTTATTGTGTTTTGTGTTCACTGTATTGGTGTTTTTAAATGCTTTACATGCCTGACTCCTAAGTTAAGCCTTATTGCTCGTTGTCACCTACCAAGGGTTGGGCAAGGGACTAATTTATAGAGACCCTATTTAGGACCCAGTACCGTGTTGGTGGCCTTGTTTCTGGTGTTAGGTGCCTACCTACCACTATCCATAAACCACCTTCCGACAATGAGGCACTTGAGAAATTGAAGGTGACCAATATTGTCAAATCCATGGGTGCTGTTCAGCAACAACATCTAAGCCAACAAATATGGCTCAGGCTGCAGGTGTGATACAGCCATGTAAAGTTATTTGGTCTTTCCAAAATTTCCAAGACAGCAGCAGCAGCAGCAAGCCCCAAAAAAGCAGTTCTGTTAAAGAGGACGTTTTCAAAGACACTATAAAGTTTGTGTCAGAGGCTCCAGTTTGCAAAGAGCTTCCTCTACATCCATGCATTCCCTCCGATCACTTAGAAGCTCTTAGGAAATGTTAGGGGGCTACCCTCAGCAGCGGGGGACAGTAACTCCAGGCAAGTGTGTCTTATCAGTGTATCATGACTATTCGATCTAGTTCATGCGCCTACCCCCAAATATACCTCCACAAAAGCACAAGCTCAACGGAGAACACCTACCCTTCTGCTCAAAGAAATTTGTTCAATGTTAAGCAGAGGGGCAGTAGAGGAAGAACCATCCCATCAAAGGGGTCAAAGAGTATACGCCATGTATGTACTAATATCAAAGAAAGATCGTGTTCTGTCTCTTAAATTGGAACAGTGGGGTCCAAAATACCTACCTTCAGACTGTCCACTTGAAGATGAGAAGGGTGCAGGAAGTGGTTCTGCTTCTATTTTTATTTATTTACCATTTGTAAAGCGCACAGCTACCCTTAGGTTTCCCGGCGCTAAGCACTATAGTGGCATTACTGAAGAAACTACCATTAAACGAGCCATGTTTTTATGAGTTTGCGGAACTGCAGTAGGGAGATACAGTTCTTCATATACTGAGGCAAGGCATTCCACAGTTTTGCATCCAAATATGAAAAGGAGCGCCCACCTGAGCGTACTCGATGTATTCTTGGTACACGATATTGTTCCTGGTCAGCAGATCTTAAATTACGAGAGGGAATATACAAGGAAACCAACTCTTGAATATAATCAGGGCCAAGCCCAGCCTTAGCTTTAAACATATAACAAAGGGTTTTGAAATGTATTCTTTTTTCGATCGGTAACCAATGTAATTCCCTCAGGATAGGGGAGGCCGCAGTCCTTCTAGTAGAGCAAGTGAAAAGCCGCAGCGTTCTGTGCCACCTGGAGTTCATGGATAGCTGCCTTATCTGCCCCCAGGTACAAGACAACACCTTAATCCAGCCTAGAAAGGATGAGAGCCTGAATTAGCGCCCTCATAGTTGGATGAGGAATAATCCAACAGATTTTTTTTTACCCAGTTCATGACTGCGAAACAGGTTGATGCCACTATGGCTGCTTGGGGACGCATAGACAGATCTTCATCTAGCCAAACACCCAAGCTTTTTACTTTTGGAGAGGGGGTGGGAACAGAGCCTAAGGAAACCTGCAAAAATTCCGGACCCCATAATTGTGAATTTTTCCCCATGATCAAAACCTCAGTTTTATCCCCGTTCAATTTGAGCAGATTGCCGTCCATCCTTGCGGCAATCTGCTTGAGACGATAGTTGATTGACCCAGCGTAATGTTTCTGATGGAAAGTCAATGAGAAAACAATTTGGGTGTCATCAGCGTACAAATAAAGTGTGAGACCACACCTCTCCACCACATCTGCCAATGGACGGACATAAAGGTTAAAAAACAAGGGACTTAGTGCAGAACCCTGGGGAACTCTTGAAATGAGGGTCTGTGTCTCTGTGCAAGAATCTGGAGAGAATACTTGAAAAGATCTTGTTTTTAAGAAAGAGACTAGCCAATCAAGAGCGGTGCCCTTCAGATCAATAGATGTCAGTCTATCCAGCAGAATGGCATGGAACACCGTATCAAACGCTGAGCTCAAATCTAGCAATATCAAAGCTACAGTATTCCCCTTGTCCAGCCGACATTTTAAGTGCGCTGTGACCCCTAGTAAGGCTGACTTCATGCTATGACCCCTTCTGAACCCCGATTGAGACGGGTGGAGAAGATGATGAATTTCCATATAGGTGGTTAGACTTGAATTTACATGTTTTTCTAAAATCTTAGCAAAGATTGGCAACAGAGAGATGAGCCTGTAGTTAGCCCAAATGAGTGGGTCAAGATTAGACTTTTTTAGTAATGGAAGAACCATGGCATGTTTCCATGTTTGTGGTCTATGGCCCTCTTTAATGGAACCGTTAAGCAAATCCAGCACCACATCTAGCAAGTCCCTGTCCAACACAAAGGCAACTTACTCAAAGCACTTGACCTCCTGTATTCCTCCTTCCACATTCCTATGCACCCATGTAATTTTTAATACCTCTGTTTTACAGTAGTTTGAAAGCATTATCAATTCTCAATTTTTTACCTGCTCTCAGAGTATTCCCAAAATGCCTTGCAGGGTAGTTGCTTCTTTCCACCACAAAGGATTGCATATATATTCTTATCTAGGTGATTAGAAGGTAAAGGCGAAACCAGATTAGCTGTGCCTGCCCCACACACTGAAAAACACTACTATGCTTCTCCAGCCAGGGTTTGCCTTCAGTGTAAAAAAATACCAATTTGCAACCACTGCTTGTGCTAAATTATCTGGGCACAACACTGAATACCTAGTTTTCACAGGCTTTTCAAGCAACGGAGAGAGAGTATCTGCTTTTCTGAGTCTGATTCCCAATTATCCAGTTAACTCAATCTTGAAAATGGTTTTGAAGTTGTTGGCCATTATTATCTCATGCATAGAGTTCTTTCCGAATGCACTTTTGAAAATGTGTCCATTGCAGGAGTGTTTTACAGCACAATGGGAACAATCGTCTGGGGATTGGAAAGATACAATGTTGTTAAGCACAACCTGTTATAGTGGAACACTCAAATTTCACAATTGATTAACGCTTTGTAGAGCCCTGGTATCAAGCGAACTATGCAGCCAAGTAGGTTACTCACAGTTATTCAAAATGTTTACTCAGTGTATTGCCTTGCCCTCCCAAATAATAGAAAATACCGCCCTCCCATACGGAGGCACAAACACTGCAAAGCAATAAAAACACCACCTGGAAAGGGATTTCACGCTCATAAAATGAGGCACATCAAAGACCGTTCTCAGAATAAGGCATGGGGTTTTATTTGTGCAACACTCTCAAACAAAAAGACTTACCCAGATGTCAAATGAACAGAGTTCAAATGTATATATATGTATATATATATATATATATATATATATATACATACATACAAGCAATAATATCACACTTATAAGTAGGCAAATGCAACTGTTAAATGCATGGAATAAAATACATGAAACAAAATACAAGCAGATAATAATATGGACGTCCACTGCAAGAAATCAGAAAGATATATACACTAAATACATCAGATGATTATAACCACTGAAGACTTGAATGTGCACACAGACACACTCACACATCACAATGAAAACCCCTCAGATGATTATAACCACTGGAGACTTGAAGGTGCACACAGACACACTCACACATCACAAAGTCAATAATTAAAAATAAAACACCTCACCGGCTGCAAACACTGCATCTAGGCCCACTGCAGACTGGGGGATTCACAGCTGGGGTTAAGAGCCTCAGCAAGCCTGGTTCTGCTACACTGAAGTAAACGTGTCTGTCCTTCAGGTCCAAAATCCAGGTTTCCAAGTCAACAAACCCCAGTTTTATAATCTCAAAGCACTAGAAGTTTCTGAGAGGACGTCCTCTGCACCAAGGAAACTTACTGGAGTTGGCCACTCTCCATGCAAGCATTCCATAGGCAAAAAAGTTCTCACGTATCCTTCTGCGCTCTCACATGTTCCAGCCCCTTATCTTAACGAAGCTTACGAAAGTCTCCAACAGTACAGAAAACAATCTCCAAAAACAACCTTGAACGTGGATATCCTAAACAACTTGAGTAATCTGGGGGCTGCCTGTGTGCGCAAAAGCTCAAGCTAGACAGAGTCAGAATTCAAGATGGCATGAGGGCATGTCCAAGCCAATAGTAAGAACTTCATAATACTTCCCAATGTACAACACAATGCACATTGGTGCACCACTGCCAATAGCATCACACACTTCATCTCCAAATGTACAACATAATGCACATTTGAGCACCACTGCTTATAACACTGCACTCCAAGACCAAGAAGTACATTCCACACCTCTCTCTCTCTCATGTTTTCAAATGCACATCCCAAACGTTCTGTTCCTGGCAAGGCTGTTCTACTCTGTGAAAGCACTCCCACTCTAAAACTACAAGGTTACACGAAAGAAATCTTCAAGGAAAAAAGACACATACAGGAAACATGATGTTGTACATTCAGGAAAACACCTAAAGCCAATAAATATAATGGTAGTCAAAGGTCACCACGTGGTCCCAATACATGGTAGTGCCTCTGGCACTACACTCCACCCCATGACCTTTGACTATCATAACATACATATCTAAAATCAACTTCTTAAGTCAAAGCACGAATATAAATGAAGCACACATAAAACAGTGACATTATAAAAGCATGTCACATATTGCTTCATCTAAATTAACTCATGTATATCTGATAATAACTCATTACTTCATCTAAAATAGCTCATGTATATAATAACTCGGGTACAGAAATAAATGTATGATGAATACAAAAAATTGAATACCCAAATAGAATCATACATGTTAACTCATTGATGCTCCTAGTTTTATAAATGGCTAATTCTGGAACTTCTACTATTGAAGAAGCCAAACTTATATATTTTGCTTAAAAGGAATCTCAAAATCTTCTTCATCAAACTAAATAGCTTCCCCTGTAACACTCTGGATTTAATTAAAAATATCCTTCTGTGTGAAAGCTACACAGCCCTCCTGCTTTTTTTCTTTCAAACGTACACTTGGAATCATAATTTTTCACTTTCAGCATCAGTTCACTTTTATTGTCATAAAAGCACATTCAAAAACCGTCTTTGCTAGGTAAGTTCAACTGGTTTATTCAGCCAAAGGATGTCAGCAATGGTGTCAGTCTGCGCTGTCAGGTGGTCACTTCGGGGTCTACACTTCTAGGAGAGATCTATTGTCCGCGTTGCCTACATTCTTGTCAAACTGGCAAATCCTGTTTCTCTTTGGAAAATCCCTGCCATTCAAACCTTCATGGATGGGTTGGGAACAGTTATTCCAGTTAGGTCAATGCGTCTTCTCACTTGGGATCTGAACATTGAACTAAATACCTATGGATATATAGGTTGAGCCACTACATTCCTACTGACTTAACAGAAAGTTGCTTTTCTGATAGCAGTCACTTCCTTGCGCAGACTTAGTAAATTCCAAGTGCCATCTGTGGAGGAACTATTCATCCACGTACACAAACAGAAAGTGGTCTTAATCACACATTCAAAATTTCTTTCAAGGTTCGTATCACCTTCTCAACTCAAACTATTGAGGTTACAACATTCTTTCAAAACCCTTTAAGCATGGCAGGAAGGATATTGCATTTATTAGATGTCAAGTGGGATCTCTTGTAATAATAGTCAGGACTAGACCTTAGCACAAAATAAACGTTTTTTTTCATTGTTTGTGCCCACACCTCGAAAAACCTGTCTCCAAAAAAAAAAGGCATAGCCAGATGGATTATGAGGTGCATTCACATTTGTTACACATGTGCAAACAAACTCGTGGCCATTTCGCAGACACCATCTACACTTTAAAAGGGAGCCACCATGGCTTTTGCAATATCGCACTCATAGATATATATGTACAAGTCAGCCACGTGGTCATCTGCTCACACATTCACAAAACATTACTGTGTTGACATTCAAGACAGAAAAGAAGCACAATTGGGTTACACAGACTTTAAAACATTTATTACAGCTACCTCCACTTTCCATCAACAAACGGGGTTGAGGCACAGGTTTTTAAGTCGGTGCACAGCATGTGGTCTTCAAAAACTGATGCTGCATGTTATAGATTCCCATGCCCCACTCACTTTCTCTGTGAATGGATATTGGAGGGATTGCTAGTTTACCTTTACTATGCATCTCATCTTGACACACACAAGCAAACATACCTATTTCGATGTTGAAAAAATATAATTTAAAGTGGAGTATGTGTGCTGATACATTGTGGGTTTCCGCTATGTGAGCATGAGGCATTCTCCAAACTCAAATCTTGAAGTTAATAACTCGTAGTATACCAACCCCATCACTAGATTACTATTGCCTAGCGTGTGAATCTATAGCATGACAAGATGCAAACAGTTACAAGTAAGTAACGTTTTCCATATATTACATACCTCTACTGGATTAGTATCAAATTGCTGGATGCACACCACCGTCCAAGGTTTCTCTGTCTCTTGCTTGCCTTAGTACTACAGTACAAACCTCACGACAGCCCTTTAAAAACTACTGGTTGCACAAGCAGTTTTCACCACAAGCTATACGTGTGTAAAAAATACAAATGGACATTAGCTTTAGAGAAAGTAAAACTGGATTTATTAAAAATAACTTTTAACTTTACAATAAATGAACTGGCAGGTTTTTCAGAGGTGGTAAAAATGGAGGATCAAGAAATTAAAAGTATAAACATGAAGCCTTGAAGTAGTGCTACTGCCTTTAAAGTTGAGGAATGGGCTTCCAGAATTGTCAAGTTAAACTATGCAATGAAAATAGTAACTTCGGAAGAAGGTCACCAGAAAAACATCGCAACGAGAGGTGGTTGGAAATTAACTTTAATTTTGGGCCAAAGCTCACACATTTGGGGGGGGGGGGGGTGAACACTCAGCCAAAGGAAGCTTTATTGCACTGAACTCTTTTAGTGGTGGCACAGTGTACAGGTTTTCTTGAATGAGAGTGTGGGCGCATTCTTATCATCTACCTCCTAGAGAATTCACATAGCCAGGACGAAGAAGCATTGTGTGTGTATGAGGTATTTTCTTGACTCTTCTATATAATAATACCTTTCGGCCTTTGGTCAATTAAGTGATTCTAAATGAGGTGCTGCAGGTGGTTGATTGGATCCGTACTCTTTGTTTTGTGCATTGGTATAGATGGAAGCAACAGACCCCTTTGTGTTTGCAAGTTGTTGGAGGAATTGTAATCCTCGGAACCTCCACCCTCCCTCAAATCACCTCCTTAATTTGCTCGGTGTTCCCTTCATTTTCCCATAACATATACAATTAGTAGGCGGTCAGTTTACTGCTACTGCCTTTCAAAAATGCAGTGCAGTCTGTGAGCGTGATGTGCGTGCCTGCGTGCTCTAGCTGCAGGAAGGGTGATGTGGATTTGGAGGTTTCGAGAGTTTGTCAACCGTTTAGGGAGCAACATGGTTTGGCACAGTTCTTTATGGGTTTGAATGTTCTACTGGGTGCATTTCCTGTTGGGAAGAAAATGCAATTGCTGATCGTGTGGCAATTCTGAGGGAGCCAGTGTGTGTATTGTGGCACTGTTATAATTCACGTTGAGGGCTGTGATTGCTGGTGCCATGGCAATGTTTTGTTGGGGCGGTTTGGTTGCTGTCTCTATGTCGGTTTCCATTGTAGATTATAAACGAATGGTGCCGTGAAAGTACTGTGGACCATTTGGTTACATGTCCTTTAGCAAATTGTTTTGAGTACTAATTTGATTACTGGTGAGGGGGCAATTCCCGTTTCGAGTAGAGTACTGCTTGGAGAAATTCTCCTCGGGCCCAATGCTCTACTGTGCTGTTGGGTGGCATTGACTACTACAGGTTTTCAAGAAGAGAGTATAAGAAATGTATCATAGTACACTAGCCTTTTAGGAGAGTTAAATGTACTTTTGTCAGTAGATCATTGCAAAAATGTGTCCGTTGTGAACCTTAAATGTAAGTGTCCCAGCGAAGACTCAGTTATAAGGCACGGAGAATCATACACAGGCACACTCCAGACGTGGACATTTCACAAATATAAAATACAGAGACACCAGCAGTTCTTCTCTTCCTCCTCTGCCTCAAAGGAGCCGGCATTCCCGCCTCTTGACCCTCTCCATGCTAATCTGTTGGCTCATGTTACCTGCTGCGGGGGTCGATGGAGAGGAATTTTTTTTACTTCTACTGTACAAAACCAATGTGTGCTGTGGCAGGCAGCAGCACAAGTAAGTTACTAGTGATAAGCCACACTGCATCCAAGCTTTCTAATTTCAAAAGGAGAGAGTAAAGGAGGCAGATGAGTACGTCAATGTGGCTGCTGTCACCTCACCTCCTCCCCTGCTTTCTGCCCCATGTTCAGGTAGGAGCACCACAATAGCAGTGGCCTTATGGGGGAGGGAGAGGCATTCCACCCATTTGTGCTTGCCCCTGCCTGGGCAAGGCCTCCCACTGTAAACGTGACATTGTTATTTAGAGACGACTCTTCCTGTTTCCTAACCTAGAGCATAGTTGGTTCCACCAGTCTATGCAGGGATAGAAATCCACTCTGTCCTATGATTGATGTACTTTGGCATGAAGTCCACAACTGAATAAATGAGGCAGTAGCCGGGCATGTGGCATTTGCAGCTGTCTTTTTTTCTAGAAAGCTTGAAACTGGTGATAGTGATTATACTTGTGCGTGTGTGTGTATGTATGTATACATATAATATATATATATATACACACACATTGGTTGTGCTTCGGATTGCATTAAAAGGATTGTATCCAGTACATGAGCGCACTCCTTTCTTTCTCGAGGCTTCGTGAGAAGAAACTGCAAATACAAATCCGGCAAGCTTAATGCTGTGTGAGGCTGCACCACCTCTAAAACAGCTCGTATTGCCTGCACTATGGAAGTGATGATTGTGGAGGGACGCCACAGGCTATCGCAGATTTCTGCGTTTGAGGGCCTTCCCAGCCTTTGGTAAGGCCGGTGATGGGATGTCTGGATATTAAATATATTGGCACAGTAACAATGTATTATGACACATTGGAGGTTTTGATTTGATTAATTTTAAACTACCAGAACCAGAATGCACCCTTAATAATTTGATTCTGGAAGCCCAATTAAGGGCATTGAAATGCTATAAAAACAGGTGTGAAGGTTTCGGGTCATCATGATGAACTGCCGCTTGTACCCGTGAGCAAGGTGAATGCACCAATTTGCGTTGGGGAGGCCGATATTGTTTGTGCTCCGAATTGCATTAAAAGGATTGTATCCAGTACATGAGTGCACTCTCCTTTCTTTCTCGAGGCTTCGTGAGAAGAAACGGCAAATATATATATATATATATATCAGCATGTGAATCCCAAAGTATACAGCCACAGCGGCGCCACACGAGGGCACAGACTCCAAGGCAGTGATGATGGCAAAGTGTCTTTATTTAAGTATCAATGTCCAAAATGATGCGTTTCGGCCGCCAGACATGCGGCCTTGTTCACACATATATATATATATTCACTGAAAAAACAATAGGTTTTAGGGACAGTTATAGTTAGTTGGACATTTCACTCGTACAAAACCATAGAAATTCCCCCGTTATAGTTAGTTCAGCTAACTATAACTCGCGCCCCCGCAATGCACTGCTGATGACGTCACATATTACATCACTCATGACATGGTCAGTGACATCACTGATGACATCACTGATGACATCTCAAATGACATCACTGATGACATCACTGATGACATCATCCATGTGATAATCTGATGCACCTCCTCACACCCTAATATAACCTTTGATACACCCACTCTAAATTACACACTGCCATTCGCAAAACCATAGACACTCCAACACCAATAACTACATACCCACTCACTGATTCTTAGGTCTACACACACACATCCACTCACTCACCCGTACAGTCACTCATACGTACGGTCACTCAGTACAGGACTATCATATGCACTCATACTCCTATATAGACACTCAAACACCGCCACTCATCCATAGAGGTACTCATACACCTAGTCAGTCATGCAAATAATTAATCACACTGCCATTTACTCACCTATACAGTTATACACACACCAGCTCACTTACTCATACAAATACTAGCACATTCTTACGCTCTTATACAATCACTGATACAAGCACACACTCATCCATACAGTCACTCTCACAATCACACACTCTCGCTTATAGCTATTTATATACTCCAACACACATATATACTCCCTTTCACATATGTAGTTACTCACACATGTACCACTGGGACATACATTCACTCACTAACACACTCTTACACACACTTACCCACCCATACAGCCTATCACAGATGCACTCTTGAAACCATCCACCCAGTGAATCACCCACTCACACATCTATGCACAGAGTCGCACACACCCCACCCACACAAACACTCAGGCACCCATACAGATACTCAGACAACCAATCAATAACTCATATAGACACTCATGTAGCTATTCACAAACCCATGCAGCCACTTACACAGCAACAGACAGACGGTTACAGACATTCACCCAGTTTAGTCACTAACCCTTGCATTCAGTAAGATACGTTTAATCACTCACTTATAGAGTCAGTCACGCACCTACTAAATCCTTCATCCACACACTTATACACCCACTCATTCTTCAATACACCTTTCCCTATATATTAAAAATATTTAAACTTTACAGAAACACAGTCACTGGATGATGTCATCAGTGATGTCATTTGAGATGTCATCAGTGATGTCATCAGTGATGTCACTGACCATGTCATGAGTGATGTAATATGTGACGTCATCAGCAGTGCATTATGGGAGCGAGTTATAGTTAGCTGAACTAACTATAACGGGGGAATTTCTATGGTTTTGTACGAGTGAAATGTCCAACTAACTATAACTGTCCCTAAAACCTATGGTTTTTTCAGTGAATTTCAAAGGTTTTTTAAATGCTAATTTCTAACTATAACGTGTCTGAAACCTATGGTTTTTTCAGTGAATTTCAAAGGTTTTTTAAATGCTAATTTCTAACTATAACGTGCCTGAAACCTATGGTTTTTTCAGTGAATTTCAAAGGTTTTTTAAATGCTAATTTCTAACTATAACGCCCCTAAAACCTATGGTTTTTTCAGTGAATTTCAAAGGTTTTGTAAATGACAATTTTTAAATGTATTAATTGTTATATTTATTTTTTTGATACTGATTTACTACATTTTTTTAAACTATTTATTTTTACATATTTTATTTTTTAAATTACATTGTAATTACATTATACATTACATTACAAAATATACTTTCTCAGAATGAATTACTTTAGTTTAAATACTTTGCAAATAGGCAATAGACTTTTAAGTACAGTAGTTACAGTTGTTGCAATGGGCAACACAATTTCAAACACAATGCAACATTGAGCTCAATGTGAATTTCTAGTTAAATGCAATTAGTTACTTTATGGATTACTTTTCTAACCACAGGACTGGATCCTAGATTCAGTCCTGGGACATCTCCTGTAAACAGTTGAGTAAAAGCGTTTTGGTTACAGTAGTGATTTTTAAGGAATATTATTGTATTTTAAAAGTTGACACTTAGAAACTTTTTCACATAGAATCACCAATGTTATCCTATGGGAGGAAATTCACTTAGCAGGTAAGTAGTGTTATCGTTACTTTTCTTACTCAGTGGTGGATCCTGTATCCAGCACTGGTGCATCTCCTGTAAACAGTTGAAAGAATGCGTTTAAGTCAAACAGGCGATTTTTAAGGAATATTTGTAGTTTGTGAAAATCGACACTTTGAAACTTTTCTGCTGAAAACCAGACAATGGATTCCAATGGAATGAAATACAAGTTACTGGTAAGTACGGTTAGAATTACTTTTCAGGGTCAGTGCTGGGCTAAAAGATGCAGCACTGGGTTCTCTCCTGATAACAGGTGAGTAAATCAGAATTTGTAGTTCGGCTGATTTTAGAGGAATATTATAAAGTTCTAAAACTCCACACTTAGAAGAATTTCCAAGTGAAAGCAGTCAATGTTAGCCTATGGAAGGAAATTCAAGTTACTGGTAAGTACGGTTAAAATTACTTTTCAGGATCAGTACTGGGCTCAAAGATGCAGCACTGAGGTCTCTCCTGATAACAGGTGAGTAAATCAGAATTTGTAGTTCGGCTGATTTTAGAGGAATATTATAAAGTTCTAAAACTCCACACTTAGAAGAATTTCCAAGTGAAACCAGTCAATGTTAGCCTATGGAAGGAAATTCAAGTTACTGGTAAGTACGGTTAAAATTACTTTTCAGGATCAGTACTGGGCTCAAAGATGCAGCACTGAGGTCTCTCCTGATAACAGGTGAGTAAATCGGAATTCGTAGTTCTGCTGATTTTAGAGGAATATTTGTATGTTACAAAAATCGACACTTAGAAACTTTTTCAGCAAAAAGCAGGCAATGATATCCTATGGAAGGAAATTCAAGTTACTGGTAAGTACGGTTAAAATTAGTTTTCAGGATCAGTACTGGGCTGATAGATGCAGCACTGAGGTCTCTCCTGATAACAGGTGAGTAAATCGGAATTCGTATTTCGGCTGATTTTAGAGGAATATTATAAAGTTCCAAAACTCCACACTTAGAAGAATTTCCAAGTGAAACCAGTCAATGTTAGCCTATGGAAGGAAATTCAAGTTACTGGTAAGTACGGTTAAAATTACTTTTCAGGATCAGTACTGGGCTCAAAGATGCAGCACTGAGGTCTCTCCTGATAACAGGTGAGTAAATCGGAATTCGTAGTTCTGCTGATTTTAGAGGAATATTTGTATGTTTCAAAAATCGACACTTTGAAACTTTTCTGCTGAAAACCAGTCAATGGATTCCTATGGAAGGAGATACAAGTTACTGGTAAGTACGGTTAGAATTACTTTTCAGGGTCAGTGCTGGGCAAAAAGATGCAGCACTGGGTTCTCTCCTGATAACAGGTGAGTAAATCGGAATTCGTAGTTCTGCTGATTTTAGAGGAATATTTGTATGTTTCAAAAATCGACACTTAGAAACTTTTTCAGCAAAAAGCAGGCAATGATATCCTATGGAAGGAAATTCAATTTACTGGTAAGTACGGTTAGAATTACTTTTCAAGGTCAGTGCTGGGCTAAAAGATGCAGCACTGGGTTCTCTCCAGATAACAGGTGAGTAAATCGGAATTCGTATTTCGGCTGATTTTAGAGGAATATTTTAAAGTTCCAAAACTCCACACTTAGAAGAATTTCCAAGTGAAACCAGTCAATGTTAGCCTATGGAAGGAAATTCAAATTACTGGTAAGTGCGGTTAAAATTACTTTTCAGGATCAGTATTGGGCTCAAAGATGCAGCACTGAGGTCTCTCCTGATAACAGGTGAGTAAATCGGAATTCGTAGTTCGGCTGATTTTAGAGGAATATTTGTATGTTACAAAAATCGACACTTAGAAACTTTTTCAGCAAAAAGCAGGCAATGATATCCTATGGAAGGAAATTCAAGTTACTGGTAAGTACGGTTAAAATTACTTTTCAGGATCAGTACTGGGCTGAAAGATGCAGCACTGAGGTCTCTCCTGATAACAGGTGAGTAAATCGGAATTCGTATTTCGGCTGATTTTAGAGGAATATTATAAAGTTCCAAAACTCCACACTTAGAAGAATTTCCAAGTGAAACCAGTCAATGTTAGCCTATGGAAGGAAATTCAAATTACTGGTAAGTGCGGTTAAAATTACTTTTCAGGATCAGTATTGGGCTCAAAGATGCAGCACTGAGGTCTCTCCTGATAACAGGTGAGTAAATCGGAATTCGTAGTTCGGCTGATTTTAGAGGAATATTTGTATGTTACAAAAATCGACACTTAGAAACTTTTTCAGCAAAAAGCAGGCAATGATATCCTATGGAAGGAAATTCAAGTTACTGGTAAGTACGGTTAAAATTACTTTTCAGGATCAGTACTGGGCTGAAAGATGCAGCACTGAGGTCTCTCCTGATAACAGGTGAGTAAATCGGAATTCGTATTTCGGCTGATTTTAGAGGAATATTATAAAGTTCCAAAACTCCACACTTAGAAGAATTTCCAAGTGAAACCAGTCAATGTTAGCCTATGGAAGGAAATTCAAGTTACTGGTAAGTACGGTTAAAATTACTTTTGAGGATCAGTACTGGGCTCAAAGATGCAGCACTGAGGTCTCTCCTGATAAAAGGTGAGTAAATCGGAATTCGTAGTTCGGCTGATTTTAGAGGAATATTTGCACAATGGTGAAGGGAGGGGGCGGGGCCTGAGGTGACATCTGTGCAAACGCGCCCCATGGCGCGTTTTAAGTTGGGGCATTAAGTCCCCTTGAATCATGAGGGTCCCTGGGGTCCAACTAGCCCACCCTGTACCTCCAGTATGCGCCAGGGAGCTGCGTTGCAGAGAGGTGTTCAGAGGCCACACCCCTTTTTGCACCTCTCTGCAACGCAGCTCTGTGGCGCTTTCTGGACGTACCTGGTGGGCTAGTTGGCCCCCAGGGACCCTCAGGATTGAAGGGGATTTCATTCCCCATCTTAAAATGCGCCATGGGGCCTGTTTGCACACATGTCACCTGAAGCCCCGCCCTCTCCTTCACCACTGTGCAAACGCGCCCCGTGGCGTGTTTTAAGTTGGGGGATTAAGTCCCCTTGAATCCTGAGGGTCCCTGGGGTCCAACTATCCCACCAGATACCTCCAGTAAGCGCCACAGAGCTGCGTTGCAGAGAGGTGTAAAAGGGGCGTGGCCTCTGTACACCTCTCTGCAACGCAGCCCCTGGCGCATACCGGAGGTTCCTGGTGGGCTAGTTGGCCCTCAGGGACCCCAGTATTCAAGGGGAATTGTCCCCTCGGCAAACGCGCCAGGGGGCGCGTTTGCAGAGTGGTAAAGGAAGGGGGCGGGGCCTGCGGCACGATCGTTTTTTTGGTTTTTTTCCTCGAAGGGGGGCTGTGTGGCCCCCCTTCCTTTTTCCTTTTTTTGGGCCCTGGGGACCCCATCCCCCAGGGCCTTACCCCTTTTTTTTCATTTTTTTTTTTTTAAAACGGGAAGGGGGCCGCGAGGCCCCCCTCCCGTGGCCGATTCCGGCCCCGGGGACCCCATCCCCCGGGGCATGGCCACTCTTTTTATTATTTTTTTAAGGAAGGGGGCTGCGTGGCCCGCCTCCTTTTGCCCCGGGGACCCCATCCCCCGGGGCAGGCCTTTATTTTTCTTTTATTATTTTTTTTTTTTGGGGAGGGGGGCTGCGTGGCCCCCCTCCCGGGCCACTTATGGCCCCGGGGACCCCATCCCCCGGGGCCTGGCCTCTCGTTGGAGACTGTGGGGGGTCCCCAATCCCCCCACAGTCCCAGCCGGCTCCCCGCCTCCTGCGCGAGCCGGCATTGCTTTTCCACATGGGGAGCAGCTAACATGCTGCTCCCCGTGTGGAAAGCATTGGTTTGCATTTTGAAGAGAGAGCAGGTTTCCTGCCTCTCTTTCAAAATGCAAACCAAGTTTGCTATGACAGGGACGGAGCCGCGATGCTCCCGTCCTGTCATAGCAAACTACAGTGTCCCTGGGGTAGGCACCCCGGGACACTGCAGGAGCCGGCCCTGGGGGTGGTGGTCCCCAGGGCCATCACTGGCTCCAGGAGGGGGCCGCACGGCCCCCTCCCAACTTGTTCAAAGCCCCGGGGAGGTGGTGGTTCCCGGGGCTCTGGGGTCCGTAACGGACCCCCATATTTAAATCTTTAGTGCCCCGGGAGGTGGCGGTCCCGGGGCGTGTGGGGGCTGGAGCCCCCCACACAGGTTTTTTAAATAAAAAAAACAGCCCCGGGGGTGGCGGTCCTCGGGGCAGCGGGAGGGCGCACAGCCCTCCCGCCATCATTTTTTTTAAAAAGCCCCGGGGGGTGGCGGTCCCCGGGGCTTGGGGGGCCTTAGAGGCCCCCCAATAAACCCACCGCCCGCATGCCCCTGGGACTTGGGCCACCCGGGGGCAAATTTGCATCAAAGCGCGGGAGACCGCGCTTCGATTTTTTTTTTTTCGGCAGGATCCGCGCACCCTGAGCGCATCCTGGCGATTTAAAAAAAAAAAAAATGCTTTTTTCTGCCCAGGGGGTCCTTGTGGGACCCGCTGAGCAGACCTAGGGGGTCAGGGTGTTTCTACCCTGCCCCCTTTGTGCGTTTTGCGCACTTGTTTCTTTTTTTTTTCTCGGCGGGATTCGCGCACCCTAAGCGCATCCCGCCGATTTAAAAAAAAAAAAAAAAAAAAAAATGCTTTTTCTGCCCAGGGGTCCTTGTGGGACCCCTGAGCAGACCTAGGAGGTCAGGGTGTTTCTACCCTGCCCCCTTTTGCGCTTTGCGCACTTGTTTCTGTCCCTCGGAATTCTACCGAGGGACAAAATGGCTGCCAACACTTCCTGATTTGGAGTGTTGACAGCCAATTAGCATGCAGCTCGTGATCGGGAGGGTGCGCGAATCCGACGTGGCCATAGATATATATGTGATTTTCCTTTTGATTTTCACAGGAACTACTGAACGGATTTACACCATTTAACAAAAAGGGTTCTTTCTGAACCAAGAACTACCTCTTTGCCAAATTTGGTGTAATTCCGTTCAGCAGTTCGGGCTGTAGCCGTGGCTAAAGTTTCCTATGGGAAAATGAATGGGGAAAACACGTTTTGGGACCCCCCTTTTTTCTCGGCCCCCGCTTGACGAATCACCCCGAAACTTTCAGGGTAGGAGCGGACCGGAGCGGGCCATAAAGTTTGAAAATTTCGCGAAGATTCGTCAACCGACGCAAGAGTTATTTCAAATAGAATGTCGCGGATTTCCTATGGAAAATAGGTCCTAACTATAACTATCTACTGGCGACCGCCAGTAGATAATGTGTATATATATATATATGTATTACTTTTATAAATGAACGACGTTTGTATTCAGTTTTAAATTTATAGCAGTAATTTACACAGTGTGCGGGTACCCCACAAACAAACTCACATGCACTATACAATTTTATTTATCAATGTCATCCATGTGTTTTCAAATTTGGTTATTGAAATGTATTCACTTTGTGATCTACATTGCTTCATGTCTATATGCCGACCTTCAGCTTTTACAACAACAGTGCTATCTGCATTCACTTAACATATCCGGTAAGCAGTACATTACAACTTGCTGCCTTATTTGGGATAACATCTGTCTGGAACCGCAACCTCATCCAATAGTCCTGATGCCCCAACAAGAGTAAGAGCGAGGCACTAGACTCAAGGCTGTATACCTAAGGGAAACCAGCCTCTTGTTTATTTAATGTATTTATTTTGAATTCTACGTCAAGACCGGAGGAAAGGATAATGGTGTTCTTTCTTCTCTTTATTCCAATAGAAGCCATCCATCCTCGATCTACGGAGTGGGTCCCGGGGGAGAAAGTGGCGACTTATGTCGCGGGCTGGCTCAGGAAACCCCTGGACAAGGAGGTACGCAACCACCTAAGAGCGGAATGCCCCCGCCCTTCACTAGGTGGAAAGGTGTCTCTAAACCCCAAGATACACCCTAAGATGTCCACCGTCTTGGCCAAATATATTTGAGACCCCAAGAAGGGCATAGACAGATCCTGGCGTTCCTGCCAGGATAACTCCTGGACGTAACCGGGCACCTTAACCAAAATCCTAGATACGGCATAGGAAGCTAAGGCCTTCGGATTCCAGGTTTCCCCAGACATCCTCTCAGGTTGGGCTCAGCGAGCCAAAATCCTTTTGGGGAACGTCAACTGCGCCTTATCAGCAGAGCGCTGCGGGTCTCACCTTAACAAGGTAGACCCCAAGCTGTGGGACAAGGCCACCTCAGAGGCGGGGGCAGTGGCACAGGGCTGACTCTTTGGTGACCAGTTCATCAAGCAGCTGGGCAAGTTTGCCGCTACCTTCTCCTCTCTAGACAAGGCCCAGGCATCCATGAAGCAATTTTCACCCCTAAGGTTTTTGCCGGTAGTGGCAGGGGGGTGCTCGACTGCCCAATTTGCCTCACAAGCCCCTACTAGAGGGTAAGGCTACAGGCGAGGGCAATGGCAGGACTCTTCCCCTCCAAGGGGTGTCGAGGGGGGCCACGCCAATGAGTATCCATAGGACATTTTAAGGGGAACAACGCTTAAGGATCTGCCCAGGGTAAGAGTAACCCCTTCTTCCCTCTTACAAGTAGGAGGTAGACTGCAACTCTTCACACACAACTGGTGCACACTCACTACTGATGCATGTGTATAGCAATTTTAGCAAACTGTCCTCGCCAGTCCAGAATCCCCATTCCTATCAGGTTCTACGAGCGCGACTCGGAGCTGGTAGACAATGAAGTCATGGCCCTATTGAAAAAGGGGCAATCTCTCCAACATTGCTACACCCAGTAGGGTTACTCAGCAATCTGTTTTTGGTGGAGCAAAGGGATGGTGGCCAAAGTTCGGTCATCAACTTGAAGACCTTCAACGAGTGGCTGGTGTTCTGTCACTTCAAAATGGACGGCATCACCTCCTCTGCAGCTTGCTCTGTCAACAGGGCTGGTTGGCCAGACTGGACCTCAAAGACGCTTACCGGCTATCCCCATCTATCGTCCACACCGATGGTTCCTCCAATTCAGATGGAAAGACCAAGTTTTCGAATTCATGACCCTATGATTCAGCCTGTCCTCAGCGCCATGGTGTATCTCCAAGGTGCTCAAGCCAACAATAGAGTACTCGTGAGCCGGGGGGATTCCACTTAATGTCTTTCTCAATGACATTCTCCTGACAGATCAATGCCCACGGAAGCTAGCGGAACACCTCCAGACGACCATCTCGCTCTTCGAGTTGTTGGGCTTTGTGATAATCAAGGACCAATCCCATCTGACGCCAACCCAAAAGCTGACCTACTTAGGCTTTATAATGGACTTTGTGGAAGTTACCCTGAGTGTTACCTCCACGAAGATAGCCAAGATCAAGCAGACATTGCGGAATACCCTCAAGAAGGAGAGGACTTGCCTTCGACAATTGGCGAAAATCATGGGTCTCCTCTATTCGGCCATATAGGCCATATTCCCAGGACCATTGCACTAGCGAGCGCTATAACACCTGAAGGCATCCCACCTTGGAAGGGTCTGACATACTCCGAAGTGATCCCACTCTCGATGGAGGCCAAAGAGGAGATGCGATGGTCGTTGGTTCATATGGAATCCTGGAATGGGAGAGCTACATTCAACTCAACCTGGACATAGTCATCGAATCTGACTCCAACAGCATGGGCTGGGGGACTCGTTGGGGGGAGTTATCCTCACGCAGCTTTTGGTCTTATCAAGAACAGAGACTTCACATAAACTGTCTAGAGCTGTTAGCTGAGTCCCTCACCATCTGCTGTTGCACAAAGTCCAATGGTGCATGCTTCTGAAGATGGAAATTGTCTCAGCGATTCGCCATGTCAGTTACCTCGGAGGAACCTGATTCAAACTCCTCTTGGACCTCGCCAGGAACCTTTGGGAATTCTGCCTTGTTAACAAGATCTACTTGATGGCAGAATATCTTCCAGAATCCCAGAACAAGGTTGCGGACTGGCACTCCAGGCACTTCACTGATGCCAGCATGTCGAAGCTGAACCCACAAATATTCCAAGCCCTTTCCAGGCTATAGACTTTTTTCTCAGTGGACCTGTTCAACTCCAGACTGGACCACCAGATAGACAGATTCTTGGGTTGAAGGCTGGATGCTTTGGCAGCGGGTACAGATGCGTTCCTTCGGTACTGGAGCGGGCAGAGGGGATGTGCCTTTTTCAATGATAATACAGATATCCACACAGCTGAGGAGACAGCAGGTGGACATGGTAATAGTGACCCTGTAGTAATTTCTTTTTTAGGCCCACTTTGGTTCTCTCTTAGTTTTGCGACTTAGATGTTTTAGGCTGCCTTTGCTTTGCACAGCCAAACATAACACATTTGTTTTCATGACATTATTTTAGGAATACACTGTACATGTTGTTTGTTCTTCAGTGATTCTTCTTGGGATTCAGTCTGCACATTTTGTCGCAGGATTCCTAGAATACATAACAACATGGTGTACTGTTTTTTTTGCCCGGTCAGCAACAGCTCCTAATGTTTTAGGTATAAGATGGAAGCATAGCTGCAGCTTTCCAACACAGTAGTTCTTATAATATAAACGGTGCCTCGTCTCTTTGAGGGCAGAGAGGAGAATTCCAGCAAAGAAGACCGGTCCTGGAATGAACACCCACACAGCCTGACATGCAGCCTTACGTTTACACTTATGATGTGCACCACCTAACTACGTACAACAGGTATGGGGTCTGGTGCCAATCCCAGATATCACCAATATATCCCTTTGCTCGCACAGTAGGGGTAGGCATAGACAGATAGATAATTTGCCATAGTGGGAATGTTTATTTTAAACAGCCAGATAGTAATGCTAATTACTTTGCTTAGTTTCATGTGCCTAGTGATTGCAGCACATTTGCTTCATAATAGACTGTTAGTGTCAATAAATGTATTGCAAACGTTCTTTGTGTCTTTCTTTTGTTTACTAAGGGCATGCATGAGTGAAAGATGAAAGGTGATGGTCTGTTTCCACTGTTCCCTTAGGAACTAGAGAGTCATGTTCTAGGTTGCCAAATTCACCTGCTACTCTGGGATGGGTAGGAGTTCAGGTGAGGCACTGTGAGCTAGCTAGGATGCGGGCCGACAGATACTGATGTTGTTGAGACACTCATTCCCTACATTCCAACATCCTGTCATCCAAAGGCCCAGTTCTGCTTTACCAGCAGAATCCCTGCGACAACCCCCCTTTTGGAGATCTCATGTCTGGTATCCAGTTCTCCAAACCATCTACCCCTGTTTCGGGATCTCCTTCAGAATCCATTGGGAAATCCCCACATGTCGATTCTAGAGGGATCCATGAGTCTGATGGTATGGGGGATTACAAACAATGATGGGTAGCGCCAGGCCTTTTGGAACAGGCTCAGTCTTTCCTTTCAAAAGTGTGGGCAGACTCCACCTCAAAGAGATACCGATCGACATGGTTGAATTGCCTGTGTTGCTGTATGCAAAGGAGTGTGGATCCCATGGTGTGCAACACTGTGCAAAACCAGAATTTCCTTTTCAAATTGGCATCCCAAGGCATGGCTTACAGGTCAGTAAATGCTTTCAGGTCCATTATTTTTGGTGAGGCATAATCCCATAGAGGGTGCCTCAGTGGGCGAATACCCAAGGGTGCCGAAGGTATTGAGAGGGGTCCACCCGGCCAGGCCTCCTGAACCCAGATACTCCGTACTGTGGGATGTTAATGCAGTCCTTAACCTGTTCCTTTCTTGGCAAGACAATAGATATCTCTTGAAGATGGAGTTATCAGGTAAGCTAGCTATATTACTCTGTCTTGTTTGCTGTAAGAGGGTGTCGGGCGTCCGGGCTCTGGACATAACAGGTAGGATGTTTACTCTGTGGGGTCATTTTCCATATGAATAGGAGAACAAAGACAAATTCCAGGTTGGTGTCCTACCCTTCTTTTGAGAATAACCACAAGTTATGTGTAGTGCGATGCATCAAAGCTTATGAGGAGATGACGGCAGAGACCCGACCTCCAGAAGAGCACCAGCTGCTTATATCCATGAAAAAGCCTTTCAATATGGTTTCCTCTCTGACCATCGCTAGATGCGTACGCTGGGTCATGCAGGAGGTAGGCATTGACACTAGTGTCTTTGGGGCTCACTCGCCCAGAGGTGCAATGGTGTCTAAGGCAGCAGTCCAGGGGGGCCAAGCTAGAGTATATCATGTTCGCAGCAGACTGGTCATCGGACTCTGTTCAAACACTTCTATTGCTAATCGGTGATGAAATGGCTTCCTTGGTGGTCAGTAAGCTTTAAACCAGCATAATCCTCACCTCCGGTCCTGACATAGAATATAAAATTTCCTAGCTATTGTAACAGAAAAATTCAATTCTATTAAGGACACGGAGGCGAGGATTATCCCACCCCATGATCAGAGATGTCAGGTTTATGGAGAATACATGTTGGACTGTTGTAAGTCCTCAATTTTCCATGGTATTAAGTTCATGACATTGTGCTGCACATTTGGGATGAATACAATGTATATTGGAAGGACAGTGTGTAATGCTGGGAATACAGGTAATTTCACATCAGTATTTGTTGGTTTTTTCATAGGAAACGAATGATCGAAACAGGATTAGATACTATGACTGAAGTGTTGAAGTCGCCGAAGAAAGAGGGAGAGTAAAGGCGACAAGGGACTAAGAGGAATACCCAGCAAGAGGATTGGATTGACTTTGTTTATTTCGGTTTCCCTAGGGTTCATGGGAAACTTAGTCTTAAGACATGTTGTGTTAAAAAACAGAAGGCTGCTATTGAAATAAAGTGAAGAAAGAACAACATTACCCTCTCCTACGTGTCCTTAATAGAATTGAAACTTTCTGTTACGGTAGCTAGGAAATTTTATTATTTTGTATAGTTACTAAACTGCTAGTGAGCGTCATAGAACATGGGATCAGAGTCACAATGGTTAAATAGAAGTCTAATAGACAATGAGTACCAGATATTGTGTAATCTGACTGCAGATGGTATAACTTGTGGAGAGTTGATAAAAAGGTCTTTCCCCTGGTTGGTTCTGCTTCTGCCAGCCAACAGATCCAGGTCCAGGGGAGGCAGACACGTAGAATTGCCTTAGTGAGTTTAAAGTTAACAGAAATTTTGCCTAAATAAGTGAGTTTTTAATTCACTGGAACCCAGTGGAGGCACCATACCACAGATGAGATACGATGGAATTGATTCAGGCCAAACAGAAACTGGGCAGTTTATTAATGGCTACTTTGGAGTCTTGTGATTGATGTGTTAGGGAGGCCAATGTAACAACGTAAACAATGGTGGCATAGTCAATGTAGGAGTTCACCCCTGCACGGATGATAGCAATTTTATGAGAGTGGTGAATAATGTGGAAATGCAGATGGTTGAAGGCAGATTTTGCAACAGTGTTAATTTGAGGTGTATAGTAGAGATCGCTATTGAATATTCTGCCAAGTTGTGGGCCATTCCCATTAGTTAGGGTGGGGAGTGCCCAGGGACATTGGCCTGTAGAAAGGCAGGATGGACTGTAATAATAAACCCCATTAGCAGGATTTGGGGCAGTATTACATACACAGCGCACTTTCACAGTTTGTGCCATGGTACATCTTGTAGTAGGTACGCTGTGCGTAAACAGGGAAAATGTGCTGTATTACAGTGAGTATGCTGCCCCCAGGACAGCTGCGAACTAGTGCTGCCCTGATGGCAGCACATTCAAGTGAAATACAGAGCGGCTGCTTCAAAGCCGCTCCGTGTTTCACTGTGCATGTGGCACCCGCCTGCACTTTAAAGAGGGAAGAGAGATCCCCTTGCAGGAGGGTGCAGTGAGTGACTGCACCCGCCTGCTAGGGGATGTCTGGGGGGGGGTCCATGGGGCCTCCTTTCTCTCCTCCAGAGGGCTGCCTTTAGGAGGGGCACTGAAAGTACCCCACCTTTCTGTGGTTCACTTTCACTGCTCCTCTTAAAGGCACGCTTGTTCCTTTACGCCCACATCCATAATACGGCGCGGGCCAAGAGGCAAAGTGATTCTCTCATTTGCATAGGGGCAGGCCCTCTAATGATAGTGCTGGTGCTACATGTGCTCCAGAGCTATCTGTATTACAGAAGGGGCCGCTGCTGTAATACAAAAGAGCCCACGGGTCACTCTCTGTAATAAGGCCCTTGGTTCTCTCTCCATTCAAGCATTATGCTATGAGCCCCAATGTACCCCAATATAGGCCTAGGTAGCTGCACGACCCTTTACCTACATTTGTCCTACCTTGCCCTACATAACGGTTCTGGAGCTTACCTTTTACCTAGTTATGTGCCGAATAAATGTTGTGTGATTTTCTTCGAAAACTAGCCTCATTTATTATGTATGAGGATTCTTAGTATCATATCTGAATCCCCTGCCTAGGACATGCACAGCAGGATTACAATTTTCTGTTTAATAGCTCTGTACAAAAGTCAGGGCTTTCGTCATCCTTGAACGACAGACCCACAGTACCATAACATCTAGGTAGAACGCCTGAGGGTACCTTTTGGGTATAAAAGAACTACATCTTCACTGGGCAACCAGAGGAGAAACTTCCACGCTGACACGAGACGCTGAAATCCCTGCACGCAGAAACTCCAGCATGCAGTGGTCTGACATCCCTTGCGGGATGTCCAACTTGAGACCAAGACGGGGTCCTTCATTCTCTCCCATCAAGTAATGGGGTTGGCTCTTTCCTAGGGGATTCTTGGCTTCACACCCACATACATGCTAGGTACACTTAGGTAAACTTAGATAGGGTTTGCATCTTAGGCGTACGCCTGATTGCTGCCATGTATCAATATGGCTGCATATATTTACTGTTTTAGCACCATGGTAGAATTCTACCTTTTATTTACTCTGTCGGTGCTTGTAATTTTCTATATCTGTTTCTGTCTAATGATTGTCACAGCAAACGTGTTTTATATTAGAATGACGCTTATTGAAAACGTCCCCATCGTTTATTCTGGGTATCTCTCTGAGACCGAGTGAGCACGAGTGACTGAGCGAAAAGTACTTTACTGTTTCCACGATCCCTGAAGGATCAAGGGTTGTCATGTTCGATAGTTGTCAGAAACTATTCGCTCCTTGGTAAAGTTAGGGGGCTTATAGTGACACTGTGAGCTAGCTGGTCTAAAGGCTAACATATCCTGTGGGGTGTCTGGAATCAGTCTGGATACCAATCCCATAGTTTATGTTGTCTAAACGCGCAAATCCCACGTAATATTAGGAGCTACATGACATGGTGCTGTCAACGTTGGTTTGGTTCTTATTTAACGGTCAAATCTGAGTACTTCAGTCGTGCCTTCTCAGAGACCCCTACTCACATATACCCAGAGACGTCTGGGGTGGGAAGGGAAAAATCCGCCACAGCTGAGTAGGTATATCCTATGTATTAGCTGTAGATTTGTTCAAGCTTGAAGGATTATAGTCCCCTACATTGTGCATAAAACTAATCTCTTCTTCGTAAATAATTCCTCATATAATGTCTCAGAATGGAGACGCTGGTACGAGTGGTGCTTGTGCAGAGGAAGCAGAGCTTGAAGGAACTCTTAACATTTCAGAAAATTGCAGAAATGCCCTTACTATAAAATTAGCAAAT
Source organism: Calotriton arnoldi (assembly GCA_963921515.1). Lineage (NCBI taxonomy): Eukaryota > Metazoa > Chordata > Amphibia > Caudata > Salamandridae > Calotriton > Calotriton arnoldi. The sequence goes on from CAWUFW010005634.1 coordinate 738,928, forward strand.
TATGGTCTCTCATCATTAGATGGGACCGTTAGCTTCGTGATTGAGGCACACAAAGCATACAGGACAGAGGTGTTCTATTCTTGGGTTAGATTCCCACCTGCAGATGCACACACACACACACAAGTATTCCATAGTTACATCCCAGATGAAATACCGGATGAATACTCTCCATAAGAGGACATAGAAGTCCTGTTAACTTACCAAGAACATATAAATTGGTTTAAAGGCGCCCTCCCCCATACCCCATAAAAAGTGATACTCGGTCCGCTCAGCAGAGACGGAGCGACTTGGCCAGTCCTAGCTGCTTACACACCACATCCAGAGATTGATACATTGCCAGCAGCAGAATTACGTTCACTTCACAAAGAGATAATAAAACTATATAGAAATCTTGTACAGTTCGTGATGCGAACATTTACATTTCAACCTACAAGGATCACTCCTGCTGGTCAGCTACAATGGACTGCAACAAAAATTACCCCACAAACGCTGAACGCGATAATGGGAAGAGTGCCCACTAAACGTGAGCAAATGCCATTCTGGATAGCACAGACAATAGCACAGCTTGAGGCAGTCTTTCCACACACAGGCCCGCAAGAGAAACACAGAATACTGACAATTTGCTTGCCAAGGGGGATAGCTCCCTCAATAAAGGATTGTACCACATGGGGTAAAGTTTTCGCTGCTGTTTATGCCAGGAATCATGGTACCCCCTCAATAGCATTAATACCAGAAGTATTGAAACAAATACAGAACGAGTACGGGGCAGAACCTGCCCTGGACTTGGGGATGAAATTGATAGGCAATTTTGCCCAGGTATCCACAAGTATGTTAGCTTGTAGGGGAGACAGCAGCGTTGGCTATACGCCAACGCCTGAGGGAATGCACTCCTGCACAACAGGAGCGAGAACTAGCTAAAATTATCGAAGATACCTATGATTCGCTGGGTAGAGATAACTTGGGAGCTAGACCTGTGAAACCACAATTAACGAGTAATCCTGCAAAGGACAACCAAAAGCAAGCGTCTGATTCTTCTAAAAAGAAATGGGATAATAAACAATCAAAAATAAGCAGAATGCATCAGGATCAAGGGGTGGGTCTCCTCAACAGGAACCTTTTGAAAAACTATATAACCTTAGAAACCGTGACAACATTAAAAAATCTGACAGGTATCAGGATACTGATACACGTTGCTCTTGTTCCTTTCAGGGCTCATCCAAAAACTCGGTGAGGGAAGGACAGTCAGAAAACAGATCAGAAGAGCGAGCAAAGCCAAGAGACACACATCGCACTCCAGACTACATTATCAAAAAAGAAGATAAACCCAAAAGCAAACCTCAAATTTAAAAAGAGGTAGCTGGCCTTAAAATAAGACATGCCCAGGCTACTGATGACTCAACTACTGAACGGGGAATGGGCTCTGACGATGCTAGACAGGGCAGCAGAAGTAACAATAGCTCGCTAGATTCTGATGGAATTTCTGGTGACAGCAGCGCTGAATGAACATATCATGGTAGAAACACCTGATACAAGGGTAAGTGTCCCACATCGTTTATATGAAATTACGCTTCAAATGGAGGGGGACCTACCCAGAAAAGTGAAAGGTCTCTTCACAACAAGAAGTGTTTTGACATGCATGGAATGCTGCAAAACACTGCGGCTCGACTCCTAGCCGGAATCCCCAAACATAAGTCTGCGGCCCAAGCTTTGCTTAATTTGCGCTGGCTCCCAATAGCCAGATGTATGGATTTTAAGACTCTTTGCATTACTTTCAAAGCACTGCACAACACCGGACCGAGCTATTTTCGCTCGAAATTTGTCTGTTACTCTTCAGTGAGAAAGCTCAGATCTTCAGATGCGATGCTATTAACACCTTCAAGAGCAGAGCGTGCAACTTGGGGTGGCAGGAGTTTCTTGCTTAGAGCCACCAAGCTATGAAACGGCCTGCCGATTGCTATAAGAAAGTGTTCAGATCTCCTGGCTTTTCGGAAATTAATAAAGACCTGGCTATTCACACAATAGGAACTTTAACCAATCACTCTCCCCTCTCCGTTGTTGAACGACAAGGCAGCAGCACTAAGACACCCCTGGGCATTCAAGCGCTACACAAAATTAAAATCAAATCTTTTGGGAGAACCCGACTTTTGGATAAAATATCCTTTTGGCTGAAAGAGATTGGCCGCCTGAGTTAATCATGGATTGCCCAAAGGGGGAAGAGGTAATCTTATCTGCTTTCTCCGACCTGGTTCCAGAATCTCTAAAACACACATACACACAGGAGTGGGCGGTAGCGCTAGCCCCTGCATTATACCGCAATCATGTATGTGGTTTGCTGAGTCACCTCACCATGAAATCCCAGTTAAAACTACTCCTACACCACAGAGGCAGTACTTCATAAAACATGACGCAAAGAAACAAGTCAAGGAGATCTTAGATCAACTTGAATACCAAGGTGTGATTGAGAATTGCACCTCCCCTATGAATAATCCTTTGTTTCCCATAATGAAACCCGGCAATTCATACCATCTCATTTTAGTCTACAGGCATTTGAACACATGCACAAAAACATTTGCAGTAAAGAATGCACACAGTGCCACATTATTGAATAACATTGTGTGGAAGAAATACAAAACGACATTAGATATCTCCAATGGATTCTTCTGCCAAAATATAGCGCCTGAAGGCAGTTATTTGACAGCATTTTCAGCATTCGGCTCTCAGCGCCAATTCTGTAGACTGCCCCAAGGGTATAAGAATAGCCTCGGGTTGTTTCAGCAAGAGTAACAGAGTTACTTCAAAATTGTGATGAGGACGCATTGTCCTATGTAGATGATATTTATCTGATGGACGATGAATTATTGGTTCACTTGCACAGGGTGAACAACATCATTTTGGGGTTCGCCGTTGAGGGCTACAGATTTAACTTTAAAAAAATCAAAAATTGCCCACCTCAATGTCCTATTTTTGGGATATGAGCTCTCAAGTGATGGAGAAAGCCTGGCAGCTAATGTTTTAGAAACATGTGCGCTGCTCCAACCTCCAAAGACTCCTAAATTTTGGAAGAACATACATTTTGGTTTATGCAGAAAAAGTAAAACCTTTCTACGAATTAATTAGAGCTGATTTTTCAGTTTGACATTGGTCACAGGAACACACAGAACATCTCTGTTAGTTACAAGCAGACATGATAGCTTCTAAATACTTCCACACACGTGTGAACACTACGAACTTAGTGATCCGTGTAATAGCAGGTCAATCAGGATACACATACCTAACCTTCAATGAAGGCGAAACGGTACCCATTGCATACAAATCTCATTTGTACACAAACGCTGAAATGCGTTTTGCATCCACAGAAAAAATATTGACAGCAGTACAGACTGCTGTAGTGAGAGAAAGAGCACTGGCTCAGGTTAAATGGATAATTGTCGTGACCCCAGTACCAACCTTAGAGGCTGTTACAAAAGCAAGCGTTCCAAATGCAAAAGCACTGCATCCACGATGGATACAATGGGCTAATTCTGTCACTGCAACAGAAATAGACTACAAATTTGATTCTACATTAAGAACACAAGCATTTCTGCAGTATGAACAAGAATATCCTCTCCCGAACAAAACAATGCCGCTAGATCAGTATGAATACATTATTTACACTTGACGGATCTGCCCAGCCTGCTGTGGGAAGTAAACAGCAATACAGCATGGCATGTGCGATTGTGAAGGGATGGATGCGGGACGGCAAGTTCCGTCCTAGCAATACACAGACACAGTCTGTAGGATATTGCACGGCCCAGCTGGCAGAACTAAAAGCCCTCATACTGGCACTAGAAAATACAGATCGGGAATTCCCCACACTCATTGTGTGCGATTCGTTTTACTGTGTCCAGTCATACAATGAATATCTTCACTATTGGGTTCAAATGGGTTTAGAGATTCCAAAGGTTGCAAAATAAAGCATAATTTGCTTTGGGAACAAGTGGCAGAGCTGAAAAAAGACTTGCCATGGGCTCATGTAATTCACACATTGAGTCATCAGCATGTTGGCGTGCATGTTGAAGGGAATTCACTGGCTGATGAAGCCGCCAAGGCGACAGTGAGAACTGCTGCCGTTGCTGCAATCACTCGTTCTAGTACGAGAATAGACAGACAGATAATGATAGCTGTGAACGCTACATGCAACAACAGCTCAGCCTCGCCAAAAGGTTTTCCACTCAAGTACTCCTACAAGTTAGATGTGCAAAATATTGCGTATGCTCAAATTCCAGGACAGAGGGATAGAGTAAGACCAAACATGGATCGCAGATTAGGTTTAATTCTAGCTGCACAAGAGGGTCTGGGTTCAGCACATGCAGGTATCGCTGAAACTATTTCATTACTGAAGCAGCGTTACTGGTGGCCAGGTTTTACTAAACAGACCAAGGGTTATGTCCTTAAGTGCGACATCTGTCATCAGATGAAGGGTTCCACCGTAGTGCCTCAACCGCAAACAACATTACTGATATCAGACAGACCTCTTGCATGTGTCTATTTGGACCACTGCGGCCCCTTACAGTCAGACGAGGCTTACAGGTACATCCTGGTGGCAGTAGATTCATGCTCTAGATCCCTGTGGGTTTGGCCCCAGCGCTTGGCTGACGCTCGAACTGTTATAAAGGATTTATGAGTCTTTATAGGGACATGCACAATTGGCAAATTACATTCTGACCGTGGCCCTGCGTTTAGCTCACGGGCTTACAAAGAAGGCATGGGAAGTTTGGGTGTGGTCTCCTCTCTGTATCATCCTGAGGGAAATTCGATTGTGGAGAGGAAAAACCGGGATTTAAAGCAATCCTTAACAGCAAGGGTATTAGGCTTGGGTGGCAGTTGGGTCAATCACCTATTTGGGGTCCAGAGGGCACTAAACAACATGCCAAGAAATTTCCTGGGGGGGGCACACTTCTATGCAGTCCTGTTTGAGACTATAATGTGGGTATCCAACCTTGATTGTGACAGCGCAGTGACGGATGAAAAACGATTTGACATCAACGATCGTTTGTCTGTTTTACAGGAACTCAATGAATTCCGGGCATTACAAAGCAACGTCCAAGTATAACGCACCACCACTGGGGAAGTGAAAGTTGTTCCAGCAAGACTTGCCTGGGTTCCGAAGATTGGGGACCTGGTCAGAGAAAAGATTGTGGACAAGAAAGCATTTGGGCCATCTACATTACTGTTTCGATGATCCCTGAAGGATCAAGGGTTGTCATGTTTGATAATTGTCAGAAACTATTCGCTCCTTGGTAAAGTTAGGGGGCTTATAGTGACATTGTGAGCTAGCTGGTCTAAAGGCTAGCATATCCTGTGTGGGTGTCTGGAATCAGTCTGGACACCAATCCCCTAGTTTATGTTGTCTAAACGCACAGATCCTATGTAATATTAGGAACTACACGACAATTCATTTTCTGCATCCAACGATAACCCTGGGTACAGAATGGGAGGTTTTGTAATGGGTTGCCAGAATTACCCTCAAGTTATCCAGCATCTAGAAGAGATATATATATGCTGAATAGCACTGGCGATAGTTCTGCACCTTGAGGAACTCCGCAGATGGTGGAGGTGGTTCTTGACAATAATGGGCCAAATTTGAACTGATAAGTGATGTTTAAGGAATTTCATCAATATTTGCTGACTGTTGTATATCATCAAGGAGAAAGAACTTCGTGGTCAATAATGTTGAATGCTGTGCAGACAACCAGAAGAATAAGGGACTGGTTTTGACTTAGTCCCAGGCACTGATTAGTACTTCCTGATTGTTAGACCTGGCACCATTGGCGTGGGTCTCCCTTCCATTTTTTGCTGTTGCCTCCTGTGTTTTTCCTATGTTTTGCTGGTTTAGATGCTTTGGGCACTTTGCCACTGCTGTTCAGTGCCAAAGTGCAAGTTCTCCCTGTTGTAAATTGTTGTATGAATTAGTGACTCCATGATTGGCTTATTTGATTTACTCGTCAGACCCTAGTACAGTGCACCATGTGTGCCCAGGGCCTGTAAATCAAATGCTGCTGGTGGGCTTGCAGCACTGATTGTGCCACCCACAGAAGCAGCCTGTAAAATGTGGCTCAGGCCTGCCATTGCAGAGCCTGTGTGCAGTCTGGGACTGCCATGCTGACTTGGCAAGTGCACCCACTTGCCCAGTCCCTAAACCTTCCCTTTTCTACATATCAGTCACCCCTAAGGTAGGCCCAAGGGCAGGGTGCATTGTATGTAAAAGGTAGGACATGCCTTGATGTGTGTGGCATGTCCTGATAGTGAATTACAGCCAATTTCGTTTTCACTATTGCAAGGCTATCTGTTCCCATAGGCCAGAATGGGCAGTTCGATTATAACATCTTATAATCTTAACTGACCCTAGGAACCAGATTGAAAAACGAATTTAGTATGCCTGAACTCAGAATGTTAAAATACATCTTTTAGTGTGGGTGACTTTTACATTCTGTATTTGAAAATACCACTTTTAGAAAGTAGGTATTTTCTTGCCTAACCTTCCAGTGTACCTCTGCTAGGTTTGTGTATTCACTGTCTGGTTTGTGAGTGACCGGGGGCTGGAGAGGGCCTTGGCTCCAGCAGTCTGATGGGTCAGGGCTGGGCTGAATAGGACCCAGATAGAATAGAGAGTAGGGGGCGGAGATTTTCTTTCACTGACCTGAGCCTTCATAGAATAGAGAGTAGGGGGAGGAGATTTCCTTTCAGCTACCTGGGCCAGGTCTGCTTTCAACAATGCTGTCTCCACCTCCTGCCAGGAAGCTGCACAGAACTGGTTTTGGTCAGGCACAGACACTCTCTGCCTTCAGAGACAAAGGATGTTTGAGTATAAATGTGGGGACCCAGACCCCAGAACTTTAGATCACTTCTGGGAATCAAGACAAACCTTTGCCAAGGAGAAGAACCAAGGAAGCTGAAGGATTTGACTGCCCCTGTGCCATTGTGCTATTTTCTGGGGTTGGCCTGCAGTGGTTACTTATTTGCCAAGGAAAGGAGAAGGAACTTTTACTGAACTTTCATCATCTTGAAGAAGAATCTCCAAGGGCTTGAAGTGTGCTTGCCTCCTGCTGAAGTCTCAGTGATACAAGACTTCACCCCCCGCTCCCCCCTGAATTTCCTTGCCGGGAATTCTGTCTGCAGAAGCCTGCGTATTGTTGGGAGCTGGAAGCGCGACGCAACGAGAAGAAGCGTGTCGCAGCTGCTGCCGTCGCATCGCCGGAGAAGCGTGTCGCCACCGCAAGGGTCGCCGTCGCATCACCGGAGAAGCGTGTCGCAGGGCCTGTCGCGGCTCAAGAAGTTACTGAGTTCGCCGCACGGCCGTCGGGCGTGCACGCATCACCTTCACGTCGTCGCATCGCATCAAAGACGCCATCTTGTCGCATCACACCGGATCGTCGCATCACCTCCTCTCCGGTAAGGAACAGACGCATCCCCTACTTTGCGCAAGCAGTGAGGAACAGACGCATCGCCTCCCCCGAAGCAAGGAACCGACGCATCGTCCTCCCTGCGAACCTTTTGTTTGTTTTGCATTACGCATACAAGGTACTTTGTGAGAAACGTGTCGCATTTACCATCTACTTTGAACTAAGCTATTTTTCTACCATTTTAAAGTAATTTTCTTAAATACTGTATTGTGGATTTTTGTCGTTTGGGTCTTGTGTTAAGTCTATATAAAGATTCCTTATTTTTATAAAACCTGTGTAGTGTCCATTTGTAGTGTTTCCACTGTATTACTGTATGTGTTCACAAATGCTTTACACACTGCCTCTGAGATAAGCCTGCCTGCTCGTGCCAAGCTACCAAGGGGGTGAGCAGGGGTTATTTCAGGAGTGTAGCCCCCCTTACCCTGACTAGAAGCAAGGGTCCCTATTTGGACAAAGGTGCTTACCATTGCCGACTAGAGACCCCCAGTTCTAACACTGATGTTTAGTAGAACAGATGCTATAGCCTTCTTCAGTCCAACTGAACCCTGTTTGAAAGTCGCTGAGGTGGCCATGTGCTTCCAGATGAGAGGAGAGTTGGCGAACGACTACTGTTTCAATTTCCAGTGCAACACATGATGGAGCAGAGATAGGTCTAGATTTGGAACGACTCTCCAGACCCAAGGAAAGTTTCTTTAGGATGGGTGCGATGATGACATAGTTGAAAGATTGAGGGATATAACAACTGAAAAGGTAAAAATTTATTTGCCTGGTGATGAGAGTGAACAATGCTGGAAGGCCTAAATGGACTGTTTTGGCATTACATATGTTCCAAGATGGGGAGGACTTCGTTTCTGAATTTGGAGGCATGCCACAGGAAACTTTTAATGCTTTTTCTCCACCCTCCCTCCATCCCATCTTGATCAAAATTAGAGAAGTTTGCCAGTATCATCCATTTTCTTTTGCCCTCTTTCAAAATGTATTTCAGCCTTCCTTTTTTAGGTCGAGCCTAGCGCAGCGCGCATGCGCTGCTCTAGGAAAACGACCTCTTGGAATCACTCTGGACTTTGCACACGCTCGTGCGTTTGTTTGTTTTTTTAGCTTTTTTTCTATTGGTCTTTGCGTGCAAAGACAGCACGCAATTGGGCAAAGGCGGGTGCATGTCCCACCTTTCCCAGGAAATGTATCCGCCCACGGCCTACGGCTTGCGGTTACGAGCAGTGGTGCGCAGTGTGCCATCTGTTATGTGTCAGATTTCACACAAGCGCGCGCGCACCACTCGCGGGACGCTGCAGCTGCATTCCTCGCATCCCACGGTCGCTTTCACTTTCGCCGCCGCGCAGCCGCGCTTGTTCCTTTCTTGTGTTTCTGCACAGTTTCTCACTGCTTGTATATTAGGGTTTACATAGACATTCTGGGAACAATATCCACAATTTAAAAGTGTGAGGAAAATTTGCAAAACGCCCACAATCTGTGGAGAACTAAGACATCCTCTAAAAGCGAAGAGATTTGCCTCAACTGCACCTGCCGCATTGTTGGTCCCGTGTTGTGGCCGTCTGTCTCTGGAAGCCTTGCCTCTGAAGAAATTGAGTCCAATTCTAATGATGCTTCCTCTGTGATTTCAGGTCTGCAATATTCTCTGCGTTGCCAGATGTCGACCAAGTTGACCACTTCGATGATGCACGTAAAAGCAAGAGCGCTATATCTTGACTGCCTCTAGTCGAGTATTGGTGGAAGATCAGTTACGAGCAAAGGCTGACGTTTAATATTTTTGACTGAGTTCTGCTGCTTGAACATGCAAAAGTAATAAATAAACGGAAATAAATGCGTTTGCCACTGGGCACACAGGGTAGGGGCTGCTTACTCAAGTGAACTGTGCTTTTGCGAATGGACCTTGACCAGAAAGAATAAAAGCATATGTTAAACAAACTAGTTTGTGCATACAGACAGCTGCATGCAAAGTACTACCAAAGTTTAAGATGCAACGTATTCCCTAGGCAAGTGGTCAAAAACATAAGTGTGGTCCGTGATTTGTTTTCTGGTTTTCTGGACTTAGAAAAGAAATTGGGCAGAAGGAGTACGGACATGACCATTGGCACAATTTATCCCCTAAATGCTCTGATAATTACGTTTGTTTTCAAGCCAGTATTGTCGCTCCAGAGAAAGTATTTTTTTAAACGTATTTTTTTGTTACCGACTTAACTTTTACAGCTGCAGTGCTAAAGTAACCGTGCATTAAACGTGTCTGGCTTGCCTTCTCTCAGTTGTAAGATGGATTGTAGTGCTAAAGGTTACTAGAAGTAGATTGAGTATAAATTCATTACTTGAAGTGCTTGTGCGTTTCCGGGTGTGGTGTACAAACACGTGGAGCCTCAATCGACAAAGAGCAGCAGTACATAGACACCTGTAGACGTACTGCTTCGAAATGAAGCAATATCTATGAATCGGCGGCCTCTGGCATTTCCAGGAAGATGTTTAACTTCTCGTTTGGCCTGGGGGATCAGATACAGTTTAGGGAGGGCGGTTGTCCAGTTTGCTCAAGGTTTAGGTGCGATTACTTTTTGAGCGCGCAAAGACGTCACCGACGAGAAGCTACTTGCGAAACGGCCGTTTTACTAGTTCTCGCCCAAATACGTGTTCACGCTGGTCCCACTTGGCGATGGCTGCCATAGTGAAGTTTGGCTGCACAGCATGGGTTATCGAGCCTTGGCTTGCAGCAGTACAATAGTACCAGTTTGTTTACTCTTCTGGGATTGCCATGGCGATTTACCATTGCGTTTACATGACAACTAAGAGGCAGAAGCTAAACTAGACATTCCGGTGGTTTTGTCTGGTCACAATGGGGAGCGCGGCGTCTTTAATTTCGTAGCGCTCATTAGTGTTGCCTAAGCGCATGCTTTGCCCGTGTAGCATTCTACTTCATGGCCAGTTTGGGACATGGTGACACCACTGCCGCACCAACCCCCTCCGCATCTTCTGCAGTTCAAACGATAAACACGTTCGTTATGTAGTTAAGAGCAGCAAAACCATCCATTATATATTTTTCATCTGTAGCTCCGCCCCACCATTCTGGCAGTTTAGCCCAAGAATTGTCAGTGGCACGCGGCTATACATATTCTGTTCGCGTGTCATATCTCTGCCTCCGAGGAGAGAGGGCGGTGAACTTGTTCCACCTTCAGAGTCTCCACGTCTTTATCTATTTTGAAACCATCCTCTGGTGGGCAGGGAAAGCGTCCACCATGTTCGATATGGGACTGATTAGGACATCAGACCATTCAGTCCTCCTGCGTGCACCGGGGACTTGAACTCGATAGAAAAACCAACATTTCATATCATTTCATTCTTTACCTCTCAGCAAATATCAAACGTCGTACCTGTGTGTGTGTGTGTGTGTGATTTTTATAAAGAAGTATGTGCTGTGTATTTTTGTAATTTTTACAATGCCTAATTTTTTTTAGAACATTATTATCCTGTATTGTACTATTGGTGTGCCGCAGATAAGTTATTCTGACCAACAGCTTTGTGTCCTTTAATGCAAGATGCTCTTTGTGAAAAATATTCCATTGCACATTTCTGACCATTTTGGCATTGTGTGGAATCACTTGGGTTTGTCCAAAACAACTGAGGGGGGTGGGGTGTGGAGGGGGGAGTACTCTTTGCTTTATTCAGTTCAGAGGTGGACTTCAGTCGAGATAGTGTTTGTTGTCTTTGGTTTTCTGTGAAAATATACAGTTTTTGTATTCCAGTACAGCTGCTAGTGAATACCTCGAGTGAGTCAGTAACACCCCATTCTCTGGATTAGCGGAAGAGCTGGAGCATTGTGGCTAATTTGAAACCACTCTGTAGGCTGCAGCAGTCGTGCAGCCCCTCCCCTCTGCAGTATTATTCCGGACTGAGGAACGTGATTCAACTTATCTAACTGTCAAAATGAGTCCTGTAAATTGACTTTGTAGATGATTATTCTTAATCATGCCACAGTGTTGTGATTTTCAGTGCATCCATTCACTGACTGACTGACTCTCTCACTCTCTCACTGACTGACTAACTCTCCCACTGACTGTGACTGACTGACTGACTCTCTCACTCTCTCTCTCACTGACTGACTAACTAACTGACTCTCTCACTGACTGACTAACTAACTGACTCTCTCACTGACTGTTATACAGGTACTATTTCCCAACCTTCACCCTCCTGTTATTTATGCCCCCCCCATAACAAAAAAACCCATAACAAGCAACCATTGGGACAGGCAGAAGTTGCCAGCATTGAAAGGACAAAAAAAAACTCAAGACATTATTTATTGTTAATACTTTTTTAATATGGTCGTTCAGTTGTACATAATGCTTTTTCGGTCATATATAAGGTAACAAAAATGCTTCTGACACTTCTTTATTATAACTTTTCAGCATGCTGCAGACTTCTGTACAGCACAGCTTAAAGACATAGGGAAAGTCAATATCTCTGGCTAAACACTTATAAGGTCCCAAAGGCGAGAACTATTGGCTATGCCAATGCTTGTTCTGTTAGCCATCAGAAAAAAGCTGTCATGTTAGTGCTGAAAGGTGAGTTCTCATACCTTTATAGGGGTAGAATGGGATTATTATTTTTTTTTAATTATTTTTAGTTAAGATTCGATCCATTCATACAAGTTAGAGTGTTTAGCCAGAGATATTCTGTACAACTTTCGATATATGGAGTGCATTTGGTATACATACATGAAAGAGGATTCGACAATATTAGACATGATACATCTTACAATTGGGCCTCCCGTTCTCCTGCTCATGCACGTTAATGTCCTTCCCCCTCCCCTATTGGAACCTGTATATCTCCCACGCGCTCCAGATGTTCCCCCACTTCTTTGGGCATCCTCTGCTCTCGTATACCACTTTTTCTGCCAGTCGACACCAATCCATGTCTACCTTCCAATCAGAGAGTTTCGGTGGGTCCCGTACCCCCACAGCCGTACTACATTTCTTTTTGCTACCCCAGAGGCCAGCATGAGCCCAGTTTTGAGGTGTGTGGGCCACCTGTCTTTCCCCTGTGACCCCCAACAGGTGCCAACGTGCATCTGGTTGTATTTGGATGCCCAGCACTGATGACATCACCTCCGTGACTCCTACCCAGTAGGGCTGGATTTTGGGGCAATCCCAAATGACACAGACCATTGTATCAGGGGATGTGTCTCCACATCCCCTGATACATTGGTCTGTGTCAGCTCTGCCTATTTTGTGTTGGATAGTTCGGGAAGAGTACGATCGGTGCAGGATTCTGAGTTGAATAAGACAGAATCTTGCCCGAATAGCTATCTCCCTGGGACTTTGGATTGCTTCTTGCCAATCATCGTCTTCCAGCAGTCCCAGGTCAGTCTCCCACGCTATTCTCACTGGGCTCATGTGGTCGGGGAGATTGTTCCTTATTTTCCTATATGTGTGGGAGATCACTTTCTCAGGGATGGGGTCCAGCAGTAATCGGTCTTCCATCGGGGAGTACTCAGGTAGTAGTTCCCCCTTTTTGATGTGGCACCTTAGGGCATGTTTTAGCTGTAGATATCGGAACTGCTCTCTGTCTGTCAGTTGGAATTCTGTTTGAAGTTCCTTAAAGGTGAGTATGTTGGCATTTCGCCATGTGTCCCCAAGAGTGTCTATGCCAATAAGACCCCATTTGTGAAAGTCCTGCAGGCGGCCCACCTCCCTCAGCGCGTCGCTAACCCACAGTGGGGTTTGCTGGGTCAGTCTGTCCTTCCAGGACAGTGATTTGGTAACAGCGTGCCATGCTCGTACCACTGTATACGTGTGCGCCGGGAGCAACCTCCCTCTATCTCTATGGTACAGCGTCGCCAGATGCCCTCCAGTTCCCATTGACTGGTGATCTACCCGATACGCCGGTTCAGAGCAGGGTGCAAAGGTCCAGCCATTGGTGTTAATGAGTTGGGCCGCTAAGTAGTAATTCCAAATGTCTGGAGTGGCTAATCCGCCCTTGTACACCCCCCACTGTAGTTTGCGAAGTGCTATGCTTGGTCTGCCACCCTCCCATAGTAAGTTGCGTTGTTCTCCCTTCAATAGCCCGAAAGAATGTATCTGGGATCTTATGCGGGGTATTTTGCAACGAGTAGAGTAAGCGTGGGAGGGCCATCATTTTGAATAACACTGCCCTACCCATGAGAGAGATAGGTAATTGGTGCCAGTGTAAAGTATCTTCTTGCAGCCTAGCCAATTGTGAAAATATATTCAGGTTGAGAAATTCCTCTGCTGTTTTGGTTATCCATATGCCTAGGTATTTGAATCTATCTAGCTGCGTCAGTGCCGCACAGTCGGTTGTAAGTTGGGGCAACTCTCCGGAGAGGTTAAAAATTAGGGATTTGTCCCAGTTTATCTGGTACCCTGAGTATGTGCCAAATAGACGGAGTATATTGATGAGCCTATGGAATATTTGCCGAGGTCTACTCGCGTAGAGCAGCACATCGTCAGCGTATAACGAGATGCGTTCTTCCCATTCCCCCCCAATATATATACCCCTGACAATAGGGTCCCCTCTGATCCATGCTGCAAGCGGCTCGAGCGCTAACGCGAATAATATGGGGGAGAGTGGACATCCCTGGCGTGTGCCTCTGTTGAGCGCAAATGGCCTGGAAATTGACCCGTTCACCCTTACACAAGCTCTTGATTTCCTGTAAAGAAGACAGACCCATGCACAAAAGCCTGGTCCAAATCATCTTGGCAAGACCGCTTGGAGATATGGCCATTCAATGCTGTCGAATGCCATACGAGCATCCAGTGACAAAAGTGCTGTGAGTTCACTTGGGTTTGCTGCCGTAGCATACATCACCCCGTAGAGGCGTCGTAGGTTCAGCCGGGTACTACGCTGGGGCATAAATCCGGATTGGTCCGGGTGGACAATAATGGAGATAATGGGAGCGAGCCGGTTGGCTAGCACTTTTGTCAACACTTTAGTTTCAAAATGTAATAAAGAGATGGGCCGATATGAGCTACAACTCTCCATGGGTTTGCCCTTTTTTAGAATAAACACTATTGTGGCCAATCTCAGGTCTTCTGGTAAGCAACCATCCTGTAGTGCAGCATTAAACATGTCCAGCATTGGTTGCGCCACCCTGGTTGCCACGCATTCGAAGAGCTCTGCTGGGAGCCCATTCGGGCCGCTGCCATCCCGAATTGTAAGTTCCTGGATGGCCCCTTCTAATTCCTCCACCATCAGGTCTTGGTCTCTAGCCTCCCTGTCTTCCTGCGAGGGGGTCAGTACGGGTAGGTCTGCGAGTAGTTCGATGCTGTCATCCACCGATCTTGTTGTCACCGACTGATAGATCGTCTCATAGTAGGATGCAAAAGCTTCCGCTATGTCCGCCCCGGATCTGCGTGGCGCCCACTTGTATCTCCGTGACCCAGTTCCGCTCCCTGTCCCGTTTTTTTAACCAGGCAATTAGCTTATTAGCCTTGTCCCCAAGATCATATAGTCGTCGTCGTGTGGCATGTGCATGTTGTCTTGCCGTGTCAGTCTCTAAGTCCCTAAGCTCCCTTTGTTTGAGGCGTATCCTCTGGACCAATTCGTGACTGTCTGGTTCACTCTGACTTATTTTACGTTCTAGGGCGTCGATCTCGCGTTCTAGGTCATCGCACTTGGAGCGTTTTTGCTTCCTCAGTCCTCCAGTCTCTGCCTGGCTATAGACCCTTGCCACTACTTGTATGCCTCCCATCGTGTAATATGCGAATCAACTGACCTCTTGTTTTCTGCAAAATATTGTTGTGTACGTTCTCTGAACTTGTCTTGGAAGTCTCTGTCCTTAAAATGCCAGGAACCCATACGTGGCGGGAGGGTGTAGTCGCTGGTTGGGCCCTGTAACAGGACTTCCACCGGGGAATGGTCTGATATACCCCTAGCACTGTGTTGTGCCCCCTGGAAGTGTCCCACTTGAGTACATTGTGTGAAAATGTAGTCCAATCACGACCCGCTACCGTGTGCCGAAGAGATATGTGTGTATTGTCTGCTAGCCAGATTATGAAGTCGCCACAAGTCCGACAGACCCATTGCCGATGCGAAGGCTCGCAGGGGCTCCACCCCCCGACCCGGGTAGGCTGTGTTGTTTTGTCCAGTTCATGTGACATCACTGCATTCATATCCTCGCCCATTATTATCACACCAGGTGGCATGCTTAGTAGTGTTTTGCCTAGTTCGGGAAAGGTGTCCGAGTGTAGCCTTGGTGGAATATATGTGGAGCATAAGTTCAAGTTTAGGCCCTCCCACTTCCCTGTCACCGCCACGAATCTACCCAGTGGGTCCTGCCAGGCGCGATCCTTTATTAGGGGTATAGAGTTCTGTACCAGGATTGCAAGGCCTCTAGATCCCGAAGTGAAACCTGTTTAGTGCCAGATAGTGGTTGCCTCGCAGGTGTGTCTCCTGCAGGAAGACGATACCGGGGGAGTGCCTGCATAAGTATTGCAGGACCATTGTTCGCTTAATCTTGTCCCCCAGCCCGTTAACATTAAAAAACAGGATTTTCAGTGTTTCCGTAGGTTGTGTAGCCATGTCTGTGTCCAAGTGCTCCGTCGCCACTCTCCCGCCCTCAGAACCATCCCCAGCCCTCCCTCCCTCGAAATCTGCCCTCTGGACCATGCGTGGGATGGTGAATCTATGAGTGGATCGTAAAAAACTTTAAACATTGTATATAACATTGAACTGTTGAAACTGTAGCCCTGTGTTGAGTCCCCCCTCCCTGCTACTCTGCACTGTAGGTTTAAAACTACCCACATCCCCAAATTACAGAGCACCTATCGCCCCAATAAACTTTAGTCTATAACCTGGGGGGTTGGCCGGCTCCGCCTCTTGTAATCAGGCTGCGGCCCTCCCGCGCTCTGGTCATTGTCTGTTTCCTTGATGTGTGTCCTTTAGAGGGGTGTGATCATGCGCCCCCCTCCCCTATGTTCCGTACCTGCAAAAAGTGTCCATTATACCTTCCGCACACCAGGGCGCCACCACGGTGCACATTCGAGTTCTCCTCCCCGTCGAGGGTGGGGGCAGCCCCCGGCCCGGCTTCCCCCCCTCGGGTCTTGCTTGGTCAGCTCATGAAGGGCCGGTCTCTACCATTGGGCCCCCATCTTCCTACTCCAAGTGGGGTCCCCGGGGGGTCTGCCCCTCTGGTCCCCCTGTCGTCGGTTGCATCCCTGCCGTGCTGATTGGGTAGCCAGTCGTCCTCTCTCAAGCCAATCTCACACCTCATCGGGAGATGTAAAGGGCCACGCCTTGCCATGTCCAGTACTCTTAATTTGGCTGGAAAGAGCATTGCATATTTGAGGGTTTTCAGTTCGCAGTGCACGTTTAACCTCTTCAAAGGTGTGTCGTTGGCGTTGGACCATGAGAGTGTAGTCCGGAAAGAAACGAATGGTTGCATTTTCATAGGTTAGGTCTCCTTTTATTCGGGCGGTTTGCAGGATGGTGTCTCGATTTCAAAAGTTGAGAATCCAGGCTATGATGGGTCTGGGTGAGGCCCCTGGTTTCGGTTTTGGCACTGGCGATCTGTGGGCTCTTTCAACCGAAAAGTAGTTTGACAGACGTTTGGGTTGGAGGTGCTTAAGTATAAAGTCTTCCAGAGAAAGGTCCATTGTGGGGCCTTCTGCACCCTCAGGCACCCCCCCACCACCCTAATGTTGTTCCTCTTGGCATGCCCCTCCTGGTCCTCCAGCTTTCCTGCCATGCTATTTTGCTTATGAGTGAGCTGCTTTATCTGTTTTTCCATTCTCTTGGTGGTGGCTTCGAGTTCGCCTATATTAGTTTCAGCTACGGCGACTTTTTCAGAATTCTTGTTCATATCTCCCCTCAGTAGATTGACCTCGATTGTGACTTTGTCCATCTTTGATTCCAGGGTCGTGCCCAGCACCTGAATGGCAGCCATAATCGCCCCTAGTGATGGTTCTGCTGCCTCCTGGCTCCCCTGCGCAGTTGCGCTCTCTGCCATAGCGGTCCTGGGCACTGCGTACTTATCAAGTTTATTGGTCTGAGACAGGGGGCCGCCCTTGGGGAGACAGGGGGCCGCCCTTGGGCCGCATCGCGTGGCTTCTCCCGGCGAAGGGAGGGGGGGAGAGAAGATGGGAGCAGGCCGCTCAGTTCAATGCCTCCTCTGCATCCCACTCGTATTAGAGGCCAATGGTGTCTGTTGGCCCCCACCGCTGAGACCTCCAGACACCCGCAGAATGCTCGTTGCGGCACGTCCGCCAAGGCCCAGCCTGGTCGCCACACCACTTGGGCACACCAGGCCCCTGCACATTGTATGCTCTTGCTGCTCTTCTTAGCAGGTCTAGGGCTGCATCGTTATGTAGGGCACCCGGCCCATGGTGTCAAATTCGCCAATTCAGGTCCCTTCGCCCCCACCAGCCCTCTCACTTGCCGTTTCCAATGAGAGGAAGGAGGGGGGTACCCAGCGGTCACGGGGGGACAAGTCAGCAAGTTTCCCTTCGAGTTTTGTGGGAACTCCTGTATGCAGCTGCTCGCCGTTACATCAATGGGACACTCGGGCCGCTTTACTTAGTAGGTCTGGGGCCGCACCGTTATGTATGGCACCTGGCCCCTGGTATCCGGTTTGCTAATTCAGGCCCTTTCGCCCCCACCAGCTCTCTCGCCTGCCGTTTCTCGCTAGAGGAGGGAGGCGGTCTCCATCGGCCACTGGAGGACAAGTCGGCTGTTTCCCTTCACGTTTCGGGGGAGCCCCCTGTGTGCAGCTGCTCACCGTTCTGCCTGCCGTTCTCGCCGCATCCGAGGGGGCCTTCCGCCTGTCGTCCGACGTGTGCCTCTTCTTCCACCGGCGCGCTCTGGCGACACCCAGCAGACCAGCGCACCAGGCCCAGCCCCCGTCCACTCTCGGGCAGCTGCCTCGGCGCATCAGGGCTCCCCGGTGTTTTGGATCAGGCAGCGGGTCCCTCCGCCTCAGTCCACACGCGGGCCCGCCGACCTCCGCTATCTCAGGGAGAGGGAGAGGGTCCCCTCCCCGGCCCCGATGGTGGGCCGCAACCCGCTGCCGCAGGCCTCGATGTTGTCCGGCCCTCCGGGTGCCGATCGGGTCTCCTCCTGGGCATCTGGCGCTGGCCGTCGCCTATGTGGACACCCCGATGCTCCTGGGCGTTCCGGGTTGGACGGATTAAGTCCGGATGGCGTTGGAAACGGGAAGGCCGCGGCGGAGCTCCTCTAGTGCGAGGCCATCTTGGCTGGTGCCAAGCCACGCCCCCCCTAGAATGGGATCATTGGGCAAAAACCTGTTTACGTTTAATTTTGTAGTAGATCTGCCATTGTTCCCTTTTTAGCTCCCCTTCTGCTGTCTTTTGTTCTCTGGTTCCTTCTCCTGGAACGCCCCACAAACTGAGCAAACGATCAGCCTCCTTTGGTCCCTAGAAAGCTTATTACTTTGGCCATTTGACAACTTTCAGTTACATCAGGAATCGTCTCTTGCACATTTACGTTGGAATCCGTGTTGTATGAACCCCAAGATGTTTCTCGTGTTGTCATTGTACCACCTGATGTCTTAGAACAAAACGATTGTAGATGTCAGATAGCACAGTTGACTCACATTCGTGCTTGCATAGTGTCTCTATATTTCACAGTTTCCAAGTATACTGGTATTAGAGGCCCTCTTTGCTCTCCTGGCTTATCTTGGGTTCTCCTCCTGTCTTCAACCTAAAGCATCTGGTATCTGTTGGTGGAACCTTGGACACCGCTAGCCATTTCTGCATAAATCTTGCTAGGTCTTCTCCCTGCACTAGTGGCAAAAATCCAGCCACCAACAAAATATGAGGCCATGTTTAATTATCTAGGCTTTCAGTCTTTGCTTTAATAAGTCACCTCTGCATTGTATTATCAGTGACATATAGGTGTACGTAATATTTTGTATAATCATTAGTTCTATTGATTCGACTCATTACTTTACAATATTGCTCTCAACATGTTCAGCTCTGTTAAAGGCCATTTTTTATTTTGCTTTAGTCTTCGAGGTACTGTGCTACATAGTTTGGAGCATTTTCATCGTTTTCATCTTTGCACCTTGCACAGTCCCTTGGTTGGCTGCTGTGAGAGTTAATCACAGCCATGCTTGGTCATGTTGTCATTCGGTCTTTTAATGAACGAAACAGAGCCCTCTGGGGTCTCCAACGTTTTCTGTAATAAGAAGGCTTTTCATTTTGGAATGCCCCTACAAGTGTAATACATGACAGCCACAGCAACAATGCCCCTGCACCGACGTAATAATATTAGTAATATTGCATGAATTTTCACTTAAACACGAGCTTTAAATATATTTTGGAAATCCATTTTTCTCCAAACATCAGCTTATGAATTCTGAAAACACACAATTTCATCTCGAGTATGCGCATATCAGTTTTGGGATAAATATATTATTTCCACGTAACAAAAGCTTCTAATTTAGTAGGCTGTGCTGCACACTAGAGAGCTACTTCCGGGTCGCTGGAGAGCTCCCAGTAACTTCCGAGCTACTTGTTGGAGAAACCTGCTCTAGTTTCTGTTTCTGATCCTTGTTACTCAATCCTTTAATGTAAAATTGCACCATTCGTTCGATTTCCTCCCCATCATGCCTTCAGCTACAGATGTATACAATAACTGTGCAGGTGCCACCTAACCACTTATGGGGGGGTCCCCTGCTTTATCACTGAATACGCGCAGGAGGCTCAGTCCAGTGTCAGGATATGTTGCCCTCCTACCTTGTCCACTCAGGCCTGCTGCATTGTTTCTCAGGCGCTGATGTGGATCTGTTGGAGATCCTTCACTCATATAGCATTCAATCTGGTGGATGGTGACAGGTGTGTCAGGAACATAGAAATAGAAATGAGGGCTAACGGGTGTCAGGAACCTATTTTTACTATGAACAATTTTATTAGAATCAAACTTAATACAAAACAATTCAAAATAATCTGCATAATATGGATGTTCTGTGACTTAGGCCAAAAAAATCGGAATTCGTACAACCCGTCGGCAGTAATGGACTATAAAACTATTCTAATCTGTTACAACAAAGTTTTTCATTTCAGAGCAGAACTTTTCCCCCTTTAGCAGTGGATAACCGTATCCTCACAGGAAGATTCTGCAGTATCATCAGCCTCAATAAAGGTCGTAAACATTTGCCCTCAATCTTGTACATCCCCCTAATCCCGCAAAGCGTGGTAGAGAGATGGGGGGTAATGGGGGTGGTAGTAGCACATTACCCTATGAACAAGTAATTGACAATGCTTGCAATCCCTACACCGTTGTAAGCTGATTAATGCATGGTTTGTGTGTCAAAACAATTGCTCCATTGGGCACCTCTTGTTATGTTTAAAACATGTTGGGGTTACAATTTGTTTTCCAGTGCACCGTGAGCAAAAATCCAAAATATTAAGGCAATTCCAAGATTTGGATAATTTAAACTGTAATGAAAACTGTCTTACTGAACCTGGTTAAAAGTATAATGAAATGCTCACGACTTTATTCTGCATTGTAATGCATAACTGCTTGACTGCATAATGCAAAATTAACTTCTCAATCGGGGCATCTTCTTGTGGCCTGTATGTAATGTGGCTGTTCTTGTTTTCAATAATATGCTGAAGAAGGTTAACGTCTCGTGGGTCGACCATCTATCAAACTTATTCTTGGTTTGAATGAATTAAGAGACCGAGCCGAATGATGGCACATCCAAGATGAGCACTCATGCACCCATCCTCACTCTAAAGGATGCTGAGGCAGTGTGTGTCCCAGGACGTCTCTGGTGCAGTCAGTTCCGCCAACAGCATAGGCCATGGCAGTAAGGAAGAAGGCCCCCAAGTTTCCACTCTACAACTACAGTCCAAGACAACAAGTCTTCTGTCCCAGCGCAGGGTCATGGTGGAGGAGAGGCTGATGCATCTTTTCATATGTAGATTAGGCTCTAGAGCAGCGGTCTCCAAAAATGTTATGTGCTACCCCCGGAATTGTTTTTTATCGGACCCCCTCAGAATTTAACATTGCAGTTAAGTTCTGTTACCGTTTTAAAAATGCAATCAAATACATGCTTAGCAAACATACTATTCTGGTCAGGCAAGCCTTATTAATGTGTAAAAGTATCTACAGTTTGATAATTAGACATGGTGGTGGGGTTTTGAAGAAGTTTTGGAGTCCCTTCCCTTTTGACACATACTCCCAGCCAGGATATAAATGACAAAAGATGTTAGTGATGGCATTTTTTTGTGCTTAAAACAAAGCAATGTTATCAGCATAATACTATTTTTGGCCAGAACCTGTCACCCCCCTGGGATCACCTGAGGCACTCTTAGGGTGGCCCATCCCCCAGTTTGTAGATCCCGGCCCTAGAGCAATTCCAGACAATCTAGGGACCCTCATCTTGACCTCCTCTCCCGCAGGGTCCACATACCTCTTATGCCCAACACTCTACCTAACAGGTCTGGGCTGCACCTGTACCTCCGTGGCCACAGCACAGCCCTAGCTGGACCAGTGGCGTAGCTAGACCTATTGTCACCCGGGACAGACCCTAAGTTTGCCGCCCGGTACAGGTAAGGGGGGGATGGTGGCTGACGGACAACTTATTCTGGGGGGAGAGGGTGAGGCGGCCGATGGACAACTTGCTCTCGGGGGTCAGGGGGATGGTGGTAGTAGACAGACACGACTTGCTCACCTCCGCCGCCCCCAAAAACAGTGTAGCCCAGGATGGACCGTCCCGTCCCCCCCACCCCACTAACGCCACTGAGCTGGACCTAAACCGTGAGTGGGAGCACTATACTGGTCAGGAAAGAATTGTGCATCAGGCTGATACCGATATGTGCCAACAGTTTGGTCACCTTCCGTAGTATCCTCCAGGATTAGAAGTTATATCTAGTGGACCTGTGGAGTGGAAAGCATCAGTGTCCCGAGATCCATATGTGTTTCCCAGTAGACGTGCCAATATGTGGGACCAAAAATGAGTAATGCCAAAGAAACAACAGGTTATGTTGCTCCCCAGGTTAACAACACAGGCCATACAGAATTGTTTAAGTCTTTGTTATACACCAACCTAGTGCATACTATATGTAGCATAAAGATCACAATTAAATTGGTAATCGCGAACATAAAGTGAAGATAGCCTGAGCTTGCAAAGCCCATGGACTTCACTGGGCTGTGTCTAGTAAAGATGCGCGATACCCTGTGCTTTAATTGAGGAAAAAAGAAGTTCAGATACGCACCCAATTGAGTGGATTTGGTGATAGAGGCGGGTTTGGAGTTGGCTTAGGGGTGGGGCTTAGAGAAAGGCAAGGACGGGGGCATTGAATGGAATCATATTTTCAAGTAGTGCATCAGCAGTGACTCGGTATCTTTGAAAGTGGTGAGCCGTAATGAGTGGGTTTCCTCAATCACACAGAGTTAGTGACTCAGTAAGGAGCTGCGAAAGCAGCGTATTGAGTGGACACTGCGACTGAGTCATGCACATATAAGCTGTCAATGGACTATCGTCCAATACATAGGACAGTAAATGGCCCTTCGCCGGTCACACAGGGAGTCAGTGGCAGACTCGGAAGGGAGACATGTAGGGTGATACTGGGCTGGTGTGCTCCTGGCAATGAGTCACTGTCAGAAGGGGCCTTGGGCTGGAGACTGCTCTGTCCGAGGATTTGGAGTGACTCTTCTGCATCACCCCCCAATCCTCTTTGAATTCTAAATGGAAATGTGCCTCTGCTGAATAATTTGGCTGTGGCTCAGCCGGGGGCTAGAACACTGGAATTCTGCTGTCAGAAAGAAGCACAGACAAGCCAATAAATCGTTATTTCGGCACAAAGGCCATTAAAAGAGCAAATTAAGAACATAATACATGAATATATATTTTTTTAAAAAGCAATTAAAGCATTAGTACTAAGACTCCATTTCATAGAGCAGTCAAACCGATTTTAACATAGTGCTCTACATTCTTCAGTTCATAGAAACTTTAAAGCTAATCAGACACTGAACATAAATACAAAACCAAGTTAACAAGATTAAAAACAGTATCAGGTAAAAAGTTGGTTAAACGGAAGCAGATCTGGGTAAAACTTAGACCTTTAGCTTGAAATTTTGTTCTGTCTAAGCCTCCACATACACATTAAACAAGCATTGGCATAGCCAATAGGTCTCGCCTTTGGGACCTTATAAGTGTTTAGCCATGCAACAGTTGATGTTGTTGCACCAAGGATATTGTGCTGCATAACTAAATATTTATAAGGTCCCAAAAGCGAGACTTATTGGCTATGCCAATGCTTGTTTCAGTATGGGACCCTGGCGAGGAGAAAGGAAGAAGAAGCGACAAGCGGAGAGAGTAGGCAGAAAAGATGCGGAAAAAGCACAGTGCAAGGACGAGGGAGAGCGAATGGCAGGAGAGAGGAGACTCGAAAGTGAAATTGTAGCGAGACAGCTGCAGTAAAAAGAGAGAGAGAAGGAAAGGATAGGAAAAAGGCAGGGCCAGAAATGTGGATAAGGACACAGCCATCTGGAATTCAGCGGAAGGAGGGGAAAGAAAGAGTGCTGGCGGGAGCGTCAAACCAAGAAGTATTAGATAGATGGAAAGATAGACAGACAGAACAAAATATGGTGGTGAAGGCTTCAGAACAAGAATTAGTCTGGAGGCGGGATAGGGAAAGAGAAAAGTCCAGCAGATAGAGAGGGGCCAACAAGCAATACTAGGGAGAAAAATGACAAGTCAGAGGATAGAAAGCGGACAGAAAAAAAACATTGAAGAGGAGGTGAGGAAGGACAGAGTGATAGGAATGGGAAAAGGCAGTATAAGCAAGCAGAGAGAAAGTGGAGCACTGGGAAGGGCAAAGTGCGGCAGAGCTAAAAATACCAAAGAGAAGGACACAACCATAGCTAACTTAGGGAAGGGCAGAATAAGAGCAAATAGCAGAATAAACATATTAGAGAGGATGGGGGAGGACTGGAGAGAGGACTTAACAGTAAATAAAGAAGAACAGCAAAATACATATTCGAAAGTTTCGATAGACATTGGGCAAGACGAAAGAGAGCAGGAAAAACATATACAGAGGGAGCGAATTAGGGAGCACGAGGACGAGAGACAGGGAGGAGAGAAACAGGTAGAGAGAGAGCGCTAAAAACAGTCCATATTTAAAAAAATAGATGAAGGAGAAATAAAACAAAAGAAAGAGAGAAACAATGATATAGAAAGGTAGTAAGATAATGATTATAGGTGAGAGAATGGGGAATACCTTGTTTGGGAAATTGGGGGTGGGGGGTGGTAAAGCGTGAGATGGGCCGGAGCGAAGTAGGAATGACAGGGAGGGAGAGTAACCACGCAGGATGAGACAACGGGGTGGAGTGTGGGAGAAACAACGGAGGAGGGGGGGCATACGTGTACCCCGCAAGACCTGTGTACACGGTGTACGCGTGGCAGACGCACCCCTGATGAAGGAAGGACCCGACGAGCTCGAGGCACCGCTCCAGGCGGGGGCGGCCGCGGGTACATCCAGTTTCACCGGGTGGGGGTGGGGGGTGGAAACTGCAGGTAATTGGGAGAAGGCAGTGATTAGCATGGCCTCCTGTTAATAAAGCACATCAAAGGGATGGGCGGAGGGGGAGGGTCCGCGGCACTGCCAGCTCCTGGAGTGGGCAGCACTCAGAAGCGGGGAGGGTTGGCGTGCTTTCACGAGGAGAACGTGTAGACACACAAACACATATATACGGTATTTGCGTGGATAGCTACGTGGATTGTCTGTGCTTGTTCTGGTTATTGATGGGTGAAGAGGCTGGTGATCTGAACCGGTGCCTGTATGCCACCAATGGCAGAAACCTTGCTGATGTGGAGTTGTGTTGCTCTCTTCTGTGGTGGGTACTAAACCCCCCCTAAAAACAACAAGGTGAAGCCAGTGACAGGCGCAAGGAAACATGTCCGCTGGTGCTGGGCGAGACTGCAGATGCGGAGAGGGCGGAGCGAGTGAGTGGCCGGGACCTGTGGGCGAGGAGAGAGGCGCGCGCAATAAAAAAAAAAAAAAAAAACTCACACAGCGTTTCCCTTGCGTGCGCGAGCAGAGGCACCATCTGTTTCCAAGTTAATTAGAAACAGATGGTGCCAAAGCTCGCTCCCGCAAGTGAATCGCCAAACGTGCACGCGTTGCCATTGAAAGCAATGCAACGCGTGCACGTTTTTTGGCCTGCAAAGCTGTGTCGATTACAAAAGGTCTTTTTCCTATGCAGCACATGCACGCTGCATAGGCGAGACCTAAAAAGCTGAAGCCGATCGGAAAGTGACGGGCAAAGCTGAAGCTGAGAGCGCCCACGGGCAAGCAATAAAGATGCAGGACCATTCAATGGAATAAAAGAGTGCGCCAAACACACGATAAATAAAGCCAAGAGTAAGGGGGACGTCTAACAGGGGCAGTCCCCACGAATGTCAAAACACACCCAAAGGTAGGACAACGAGCGGCGTTTCACTAATAAAAAGAAAGCAATTTTGACAGGCACAGGAAGGAACAAATGGAAAGCAGTGGTCGTGGTCTATGCACCCAGACTAGATACAGCTTGCCTCGCAGAGCAGCGCATGCGTGCTGCTAGGTTCGACCTAAAAAATGATTGATCTAAAAGGAAAAATGGGTCATGAGGCTGCAGAGCAATGAAGGAGCACGAGAGTGGGGTTAGAAAGTCAACACCGAAGGCCAAATGTTGCGAGAAGAGAGTACAAGAAGATCAATAGAGAATCCCGGGGTAGATTAATAAAAAAAAAAAAGCTGAGAGGCAGAGTGGGGGGAGGGGGTGAGGGGGCAGACAGACTTCAGGATGGGGGCAGTGAACGTGAGGTGGGGATGCAAAAGGGGAAGCAACCCGCAGTGTAGAGGGGGCGAGCAAGAAAACATATGCACTCCTATGAAGTGCTGAGAGAAAAAGTAACAAGTGGTTCCTTCACTGTAAATAGTGGAAGGATACACGTCATCCAGTCAAAAGGATGGTAATGAAGCTATGCTCTGTGGAAGGGAGAAATGCAAGAAGAGAAAGGAAAGTTAAATGCGATTGACAAGAAAGCCAGCTAATGATAAACAATGGGCTCAAACAAAATCAGCTGTAAGCACTGGCATTGTTGATAATAGGTCTTTCAACTAGGCACAGTTAAACCCTTCTGGAGGTGAAGCCTAACAATTGAGAGTTGCCGAAACAAAACCAAAGAAAGAAATATATGCAAATAGTTTAGAGTTACAACAGTCTCTTTTCTATTTTTACCATTATCATAAAATCAAACAATGCAAGTGGCAGAGGAACCTAGCAGGATGTGCGGAATTAATACTCAACCCCATTCTCACCACAGATTTTGTAGTGGGAAGGCAGGTGATAGAGCACTAAGGGCCAGACAAATTTGACTTTTTTGTGTTTGTAATATGATTAAAAAATGAAAAAAAGGCTTTGTTCTGTGCTCTGCACTGTAGGAGAACTCACCCCAGTGAAGACACTCGTGATATGACATGATGTTTCCTGCCAGTACATCCTAGCAGAGAAGCACAGGCTGGTTGACATAGTAGGTCTTGCATTACAGTCAGTAGACCATAGCTGGAACTGCTCGTTGGAAGTGATCATTTAAGTATAATGCATTCTAATCTTATTGCTCCACATTCAAGTAGTAACAGATCAGTTAACAGACAGTACTTCAGATTAGTTAAGTTGTACTTCTGTCACCCCCAAAGACGCCAAACCAAATATAAACAAACTGCAGAAAATGTTAAAAAATAAGTTGTAAATAGAATGCACTGTCCTCCAAAGGCATCTTTGCATAGATTACTCCATGCTAAAGTAGCCCAAGGCCCAAGTATGTATTTGAAAACTCTTCGGCATGGTCACATTTCTTTTTCACCTCATACACCCACGTCATAACAAGCACTTATTTTAAAGTTACAAATAAGGAAAGAACAGTTAGAATAAAAAAGAAAC
Organism: Calotriton arnoldi; assembly: GCA_963921515.1. NCBI lineage: Eukaryota > Metazoa > Chordata > Amphibia > Caudata > Salamandridae > Calotriton > Calotriton arnoldi. The sequence goes on from CAWUFW010005634.1 coordinate 766,275, forward strand.
ACATTTAATTGAACAGGATTTCCTGATGAAATGTACATGTTTCTTTAGAATATCAACAAGGAAGCAGTTACACCCAATGTACCCAGATAGCTGTCAAGGTCTCTTCTGACCCGTCGCTAGGTGTATATAGGTGTATATTTTTAGGGCGGCTTGTCTTTCTGTAGTTATGCGGCATAAAAGCAGAGTACTGGCTGTTCTACCCCCTTATTTTTATCTGAAGTGAAGTAAGTTCAGGGCTTAATACTTACAATACATTATTCGCTTTTTCTAATCAAAGAAGAAGATGGTATTTAAAGTTGAACTGTGAAATCGGCTGATTCTCAGCTTTATGTACACATTTTTTAGTTCAATGCTTGCAATAAAAAAAACAAGCACGCGCGCCTCGCACGGCAGCAGGGGGAGGGGGGAGAGGAGTGGGCCTGCGCGATTGCCTTGCGGGAGCGAGCGGCGCCAGGAGCGATAATTGCTACCATATGGTGCCGCTCGCTCCCGCAAGTGAATCGCCAATCGTGCACGCGTTGCCATTGAAGGCAATGGAAATGGCACGCATGCACGTTTTTGGCTGAAAAGCCGAAGCGATTCCAAAAGGTCTTTTTGCCTATGCAGCGCATGCGCGCTGCGTAGGCGAGACCTAAAAACGAGAGACAGGAAGCACAATGCACTGGCTAGTATCACTTCTTACAATTCTAGATGCAGTCCTTAAATTCCTTGTCCCCAGATTATGACAAACTGGTAAAACCCACTTCCTTCTAATACCTTGGTATTTTGGCAGATAAAAACGATATGCTCAACCGTTTAAGCGACCTGTGGACAGAACAGACAGAGCCTGTCACTATCGCTAGTGTGACAATGCCATTTAGCGGTGACGGTGTGAATAGGCAAAATCCCCAAGTGGAATTTAATGTATAATGACTTTGCATGGGGAGGTTCAATCTCATCCAGGTATACTATCGAGTAATAATCTGATGTAAACTCTAGGAAGGAATCATTATGAGAGTCAGCCCTACGGTTAAGTTATCAATATAACGCCAGTAGGCACCTTTTAGCTCTGTTTTAGAAACCAAACCAGCATCAGCAGAGCAAACCACAGATTCTTGAATCCAATCTGACCAAGCCGATCTTTCATTGTCTGAAGCCATGCAATCTTACAGGTCCCAGGCTACCCCGGTATGTGCTCTAAGGCAATACAAAATGGTGTGAGCTCTGGAGTTACCCAAAGTCTCTGCCAATACAGAAGCGGTCTGAACCCAGCTGTATAATTAATGCGTCTAAGGCCATAATCTAGGTGCAAGGGGAGAAAGCAGGGCACTAACAGGTAGACTGCTTAGATTCCCCGCAAAATGATTTTCTATGATTTCTAGGGCCCTAGGGTCTTGAAAGCCTCAAAGTTCTCCACCATAGAGGGTAGCTCCTAAAGCCTGGCTTTTGTAGATTTTGAGGGCTGGTATCACCGGGCGAAAAAGGGAGCCACGGTGGGCCCTCAAAATAGCCCCACAGTGCTGCTCTGGCTTGAGTCCACATACCCGAATGTGAGATGACCAATCAAATCGCTCTGTGAGCGTAACCCCAAGATAATCGAACACCTAAACTCTTTCCGGGGCCACACCATTTAGTGTTGGGTTATCAAGGGAAGTTGGGCAGGTTTTAAAAACCATATATTTTGTCTTGCCGAGGTTGATCTCCAGCCCCCGCTGTCTGTATAAGGACCCAAAACAGGGCCGGACTGGGAACCGAAACCGGCCCTGGCAAACTGATCGGCTGGCCCCCCATGGGGGTGGTGGGGGTGTGCGGCCGCGCTGTTTGCTAGGGCCGGTTTCGGCCGATTTTGTTAACCAGCTAACCACAACCCTCGCCCTGAGCCCACCCGCCGAACCCTCCGACCCCTACACCGCCGCCCGCAACCTCAGACAGTGGATCGACGACTGCGCCAACACCCTCGCCCCGCTCAAGAATCCGCCCAACAGCCACACCAGCAAGAAAGCCACCTGGTTCACCGAAGACCTCCAGGCCTCCAAACGAACATGCCGAAAACTGGAGAAGATCTGGCTCCACGAACGGACAGCGGACAGCTACGCCGCCCACAAGAGCGCCACCCGCAATCACCATCACCTCATCAGATCCGCCAAAAGGGCCTCACTCAAAGACCGCCTAGACAACAACGCACACAACAGCAAAGAGCTCTTCAACATCGTGAAGGAACTCTCCAACCCCAGCTCCAACACCAACGACATCCAGCCGTCGCAAGACCTGTGCGACTCACTGGCCACCTCCTTCCACCGCAAAATTGCCGACATCCACGACAGCTTCAACACCACGACTGCCCCGGCAACCACCGAGACCACTGCCCCCACAACCACCAACCGCCTGCTCTCCTGGACCAACATCAACGACGAGGACACCAGCGAGATCATGAACACCATCCACTCCGGTTCACCGCTAGACCCGTGCCCTCACCACATCTTCAACATAGCCAGTACAGCCATCGCGCCCCATCTCCGGAAAATAATCAACATCTCCTTCGAGACAGCAACCTTCCCGGAAAGCTGGAAGCACGCCGAGATCACCGCCTTACTCAAGAAACCCAAGGCAGACCCCAAGGACCTCAAGAACTTCCGACCCATCTCTCTGCTCCCGTTCCCCGCGAAGGTCACCGAGAAAATCGTCAACAAACAACTGACCCGCTACCTCGAGGAGAACAACATCCTGGACCCTTCCCAGTCCGGCTTCCGCAGCAACCACAGCACCGAAACCGCCCTCATCGCCGCCACCGATGACATCAGGACCCTGCTAGACAACGGAGAAACAGCAGCCCTCATCCTCCTGGACCTATCAGCCGCCTTCGACACGGTCTGCCACCACACTCTACGAACACGCCTTCACGACGCCGGGATCCAAGAGAAGGCCCTGGACTGGACCACATCCTTCCTTTCCGGCAGAACACAAAGCGTCCGCCTCGCCCCCTTCCGATCCAAGGCCACCAAGATCATCTGCGGCGTACCCCAAGGCTCCTCCCTCAGCCCAACGCTGTTCAACATCTACATGGCACCCCTCGCCCACGTCGCCCGACAGCACAACCTCAACATCATCTCCTACGCCGACGACACCCAGCTGATCCTCTCCCTCACCAAAGACCCTCACACCGCCAAAGCCCACCTCCACGAAGGAATGAAGGCCGTCGCCGAATGGATGAGGACCAGCCGCCTGAAGCTGAACTCGGACAAGACGGAGGTCCTCATCCTTGGTTCCAACCCTTCAGCCTGGGACGACTCCTGGTGGCCAACATCACTGGGAACAGCCCCGCCACCCACCGACCACGTACGCAACCTAGGGGTCATCCTCGACCCCACCCTCTCCATGACTAAGCAGGTCAACGCCGTTTCCTCATCCTGCTTCAACATCCTCCGAATGCTCCGCAGGATCTTCAAGTGGATCCCCACCGAAACAAGAAAAACAGTCACCCAGGCCCTCGTCACCAGCAGGCTGGACTACGGAAACGCCCTCTACGCAGGAACGACGGCTAAGCTCCTGAGACGGCTGCAACGCATCCAGAACGCCTCTGCACGTCTTATCCTCGACATCCCCCGACGCAGCCACATCACACCCCACCTGAGAGACCTGCACTGGCTCCCTGTCAACAAGAGGATAACCTTCAAGCTCCTCACCCACGCACACAAAGCACTCCACAACTCCGGACCAGCCTACCTCAACAGACGACTCAGCTTCTACACCCCCACCCGCCAGCTCCGCTCGACCAGCCTCGCCCTCGCCACAGTCCCCCGCATCCGGAAAACGACCGCCGGCGGCAGATCCTTCTCCCACCTCGCCGCCAAGACCTGGAACACCCTCCCCACCAACCTCCGACAGACCCAAGACCTACTGGCCTTCAGAAGACTCCTCAAGACCTGGCTCTTCGATCAGTAGCAGCACCACCCCCCTCTTCCCCCAGCGCCTTGAGACCCTCGCGGGTATGTAGTGCGCTTTATAATTTGACATGATTGATTGATTGATTGATTGTTACAGGGGGCCGATATTGCAGGCCCGCAGTAACAAAAACGGCCCCCCAGGGGTCCAAAACCGGCCCTCACCCTGGCGGCCCACCGGGGAAACGCCCGGTGCCCGCTACGGCCAGTCCAGCCCTGACCCAAAACAATCCAGAAGATTCTGGATTCCCATAGGAGACTTAGGTAACAGGAAGGTAAGACAATGCAGACAAACAATAGGGTGGGGATCTTGACCTCTGCAAGATGAGGGGCATCTCCTTCACATTGCTCAAGCTGTGACAGCAAATCATTAATGTATAAGAGAAAAAGAGTTGGAACTAGCACACACCCCTGCCTTACTCCCCGATTTACTGAGATGGAGTCTGTCAATTCGTCCTGTGCATCTAACCTGGACATATTTATTCAAATGTAATCTAATTAAAACTTCTATAAGGTACTCAGGCACCCCCACCTTCGCCGATACCTTCCACAGTGAAATTCTAGGGACTAAATCAATAGTGGACCGAAGATCCACAAAAAGAACATAAAGTCTACCACCTCCCAGGTGAACATGTTTCCAGTAAAACAATTGCAAGTGGAAGACCTGGTCAATAGTTCCTATGCCGTCCCTAAAACCAGCCTGCAGGGGAGTTAGCACCTTTGTGTCGAACATCTACTCACTTAAACCTGCTCAAAATAATCTGGCTAAACAGTTTTTGTGAATTGTCAATGAGGCTGATTGGTCTGTAGTTTGAGGGTAGGGAACTCTAGAGCCCTTTTTGTTAATTGGGATAATCTCCACCCCTGCCCAAGCAGGAGGTGTAGAGCACCATTCATTATAGCACTGAAGTTCAATTAAAAGTAGGGACACTATACATCTCTGTGGGACTTGAATAGATCACCTGGCAGCTTATCTAATCCTGGGGCTTTGTTTGGTATGGTCCAGTCCAGGACTTTAGAGATCTCAATGCCCAAAATACTATGGGCTATTTGTGTCATTGGCTCAGTACAGTGTTCATCCTTAAGGTCAGGGGGGAGTTAATACTCACCACCCTGGTGGCCTGAATATTAAAGTCAGCCTGAGGCAATCCCTGATCGGCAGCTCCCAAGTATAACTGGGAGAAGTGCTCACCCCAAGCAGCTGCAGAATGTTATTATCTAATGGTAGTCCTTATTGGCCATAATGCGCCAAAAGGAATGATAGTCCTTACATTGGATGGTACTCAACATAGAGTTCCATTTCGAGGGTTCCCAAATTCTTTTCTCATTAATAATTGAATCTTTGTGCAATGACCTAGCCCTCTGTATAGTGTCTCTGGACCCAGATTTAATGGATCGGGAAAGGGCGCGCTTATCAGTCTGCAGGGTTTGGTATACCAAGGAGGCTCTTTCTTCCGCTTGGGATTGGACTTAGAGCCTACCAAGAATATGTTCCTTAGTGAGGCAAACATGTAGTTGCGGATTTCGCTCAGATTTAAGAGTGAAGCTGAGTCGTCCAAGGTCCTGACTTCTGAAACTACAGCATCCAAACCTACAGATACCGCCTCAAACATTTTTCCCAAAGCTACTTCTGAACCTACCACAGAACTCCACTTAAACCTACGCCGGTTATTGGTTGGAACCAACCTTCTGTTGAATGGGCCAAATGAAGTATTTATCAAAAACTCGGAACAGCAAACCATAACGAGTATACCAAAGTATACTCGTGACGCACGTCCTCACCCTGTAAATACCCCAAACAAGAGTCCCGATTAATTATGAGCCTTTTCTTTGCTCCAAAAGTGTGCACATCCACCGCTCCTGCCGTTCCCAGGGAGCAGTCTCCAAGACCAATGTTCGTAATTTACACAATTGTGGAGTGCACCACCAAAGAGGTCGAAATAATTGTGTCCATCCAATAGTGAGAGTGATTCCTTTATTCCTTCAATACAAAAAGGGGACAGCCGACGCGTTTCGTCCAAACAATATGGACTTCATCAGGGCTGTAAGGTACACAAAACATACAATATGTAATATAACATAGAATACATCACAGATGGACAATTATAACATAAAAAAACACTCAAAACTTCACATACATATATACATAAAAACACATTACGATTATTCTAAAAACGTACCAAAAGAGTTGTAAAAAATATATAGAATATATGTAAGAAATATATATAAAAAAGTGATTAAAAAGTGTATAGAAGGAGGATAGAGAAGTGTATAAAAAGAGTATAAAAATAGAGAAGAGGGAAGACGCAACCCAAGATTGGGTGATATTGGTTATGTGTCTTCACCGAATATAGCGGTAGTAGTAAAGATTTTGTTTAAGAAAAAAGCTTAAAAAGGAAGGTTTAAGACCACAGCAGATAGGAAATACAAGATACGACACCATAATAGATCTAATCCAGTGGTTCCCAAACTATTGACTCCTGAGGACCCCCATTGAGCCACCACTGGAAGCCGGGGACCCCCAAGCAATTTGTATGATTTCAATTTCAAACATTAAAACAGTAATTTGAAAAAAAATAAACACACATGTGCACAAAAAACAAATTCTCAAATTACTAAGGATTTTAGGGGCATATTTACAAGCCCCTATCGCCATGGGAACGTCACTCCTTGTGACGATCCCTTGGCGATAGGGGCTTCGCCTTATTTACAAGGCAGTGTTAATAACACTGCTTTGTAAATAAGGCCCCCTTTCACGCAATGCTTAGCGTGAAAGGGGTGGGCAGTGGGTGTTGCGGTGGGCGTTCCACAGCAACACCCATTGATTTTGACACTGCCCCCTATTTGCAAGGGCAGCGTAAATAGGAGGCAGTGCCAAAATTAAGACCAGGGAAAACTTGGCTAAACAAGGAGAAATGCTTTTTTTCACACATGGAAAAAGCAAAACGCGTGGATTGTTTATGTTCAGGAAGGTGACCATTCCTACACATAAACAATCTTTTAAAAAAGTGGCATTTTGTAACTTCCATGTGTGCTGCATTAAGCAGCACACAGAGAAGTGACAAAACTGCATTTCAAGATTGTTTATGTGCAGGAAGGGGGACCTTCCTGTACATAAACAATCTTCTCCTGCACGCAGACACCCTTGCACTATGGTGCAAGGGTGCCTGCGTTGCCGCTACACTGCTAAGTGCAGCGCCAGCATGGGAGGAAACGCAGGGCTGCACCATATTCTTGTAAATATGGTGCAGTCCTGCGTTTCTGAAGTGGCGGAGCGTGTCTTTAAGCCAAGGAGGCTAACCAAACGCTGCGCCACTTCTGTTGAAAATATCCCCCTTAGTATTTTATATTGAAAGAATTTGCAAAAAACAAAACATTTTAATGGGAAGGTTGGTGCTGCATCTCTGTGACTAACTTTTAAATGGTTGGTTTTATTTCGCAGTACGAGGCTCCTGCCAGGGCCAGACTGGAAACCCAAAGCAGCCCTGGCAAATGTTTTCAGACCAGTCCCCATACGGTGCACACCAAGTGCAGTGAGTGAGCCTGAATACAACAAAGGGGGCTTTGGGAGGCTCTTCCCCCAAGAAATTTAGGAAACAATGGTGGTCTAAAACACATTTATCATTATATATTGAATTGTATTAGCTTTTAACGAATAGTAAATGAAGTCCTTACTATGCACCAGGATACGACAATCTCTGTTGGGATTCTTCAATGGTTCCCTTATCACCCTCCAACAGTGCCTCTCATCTCTCCATAGCCCCAATGTCACATGTATTTCATTTGTTTTATAGCATCTCTCGTACCATTGTAGGATGTCAGAGCACTTTACATCACACACATATAGAGACAATGAATCATACGTGTAAATCAGTGTATAGAAAATGTTACATAAGGCAAAGGGGACTACAAGGTGTAGGATTCACATGTCATTCATACTGGTAGGCATTTTTAAAGAGTGCTTGGTCTGGAGAAGCACAAACTTGAGATTCAGAACATAACACAGTGGTTAGCATTGACTTTAACAATAAAAATGTATTTCCACCCAAATAAACCTTTTTAGCAGCATCAGGATAATGAAAGACTGGGAAAAACATAAGATACTAACTTGTACCATGCAGTTTGCAAGCAGCTCTTTGATGAAAGTTTATAGGTCACTGTCCTAGATTACGGTTGTCACTTATGAACTGCACAGTAACAAAAGAATCTCTGACAAAAGCAGTAACCCACTCACCTATGCACATAAAATACTGTTTTTTAAAATGCATGGTACACGTTCTTTGCAGTAGGCATATTAACCCTCTGTGCTACATTAGATAAATCAAAGCTGCCACTGGACAAAACCCTCATCTCTCTCCAGCAGGTACATTAATCACAGGTATTATCTTGACACGTTTATTGTTGCTCAAAAACTGCTAATTATAGAAGGAACTTTGCAGTGCTTTTAAAACTGCTGCCTGTGGACCCCCTGGGAATGTGTCACGGACCCCTGGGGGTCCGCGGACCACAGTTTGGGAAACACTGATCTAATCAATATAATGGAGATAAATAAAATTAGAACTCAACAAGTCATGAGAGGAGTAGTAAGGATAGAGGACCATCACCTGTGTTAAGGTTAATTTGAGTCCTAAGAAAATAAATATTAGTATTTCCTATTTATTTTAAAATTATTTATCTTGAGAAACCTAGTACCTGGTTAAAAGGAGAGCAATAATCACATACCTTAGCTATTCAAGCTTTAATAATGTAGCTGTAGACCCTTAGACCAATGTCAAAGGTCAAAGAAATAGTACATAAGATCTGTACTTTTATACCGGTAAACAGCACCCTCCTGAATCCAGGGTCAGTTATAATATACAGGCTCATGTGCCTGAAAAAAAGGAAAAGAAAAAATGCATTTAAAAAGAACACTGGTTCTTTCCAAACGGGCCATATATAATTGCACAATATACAAGTATTGGGAAATCATTGTTTCCCAATTGCCAATATGCTTGGCCCAATTCGCACGTGTCAAATATGTTGCCCTCAGTATATAATTAAAAAAGGCATACAATTTTACATTTTTACATTTTCAGGCAGTAACTATTACTTTGCACAGTTAGCCTAGAAGAAACAATTTACGACCGCCATGCACGACAATGATGTGTCAATAGGAAATCACGTAATCCAAGAAATGACATAATGTCTGGCAGTATCGCCCCACTAAGCGCGTACCTGCTACAGCATATAAAATTAAATATTCCCCACCAGTATGAAACACAAGAAATAACCTTAGTTTTAATGCAGAAAATATAACCTTATAGTATTGACCCGCTTAACAAGAATGGAAGCGGAAATATGTCACCCTAATCCAAAGCAAAGCACGAGGAATCCTGATGTCCGTATTACGCATTTACAGGGGAGCTATCTATCTGTCATTACTGACAGCCCCTGTAAGGACCAAGGGAATCCTATTATAACTTCCCAGCTATACGGACGCGAAGCGGCGTTCCGACTTACCATTCTAATCCAGGCGAAAACGTCCGTACATGTCGGCGTTCACTTCAGAGTAGTATTTCGGGTGCAAAGAATCACGGGAAATAATACGTGACGTCGAGCGTAACCACGTGGGTCACGCTTGGAAGTGCATCCAAGGGAGTCACTCAGAGGTAACGCCGAACATTAAAAATATCGGCATCCCTCTTATTGGGTAAAACACAACAAATGGGTATCTCAAAAGGTTTAGGGAATATATAAAAATGTTTATATTATATCCCCAAAAAATTAGATGTAATTTTACCCTATCCATTTATAATGTAAGTAAACCGGCATTTTAAATAGATTTGGCAATACCTGATTAAAAGATGATACAAATATTAACCCACACCATGTATGTTAAAAAGAACTGAGAGAATATAGGCTATATTTAAATCAATAGGTTAGAGAGGAGTGAAAGTAAAGAGTAAGACAGGTGATCTCTAATTTAATATCTCTAAATATAATTCTCTTAAGCCCAACATAAGTCAGTGTTGGTAATTCTATGATGTATAATAGTTACCGCAATTATGGGAAAAAGATTAGAATAATAAACAGTCAAAATACAACCATATCGAATAGATTACCTAGAATGGTACATTTCAAACCATAGGTATGCATTTTAAGCCACAAACAGCATTATATACATCAGGGCTGTCCTATACATGGCTCAAATAATACATTTCGGTTTAATAATTGTTATGTTTTCTATAAGGGTCAGAATTCATATTTATAAAAAGTAATGTAGTTCATCATCCGTATTATGACCAGACCTAACACTACACAAACGACAAATCCAAGCAGCTTCATTTAGTCGGAGGGCCAGTTCCCTGTCCCCCCCCCTTACTTTTTGAGGTACATGATCTATTGCGTGAAACCATATATCTGGTTTACCTGCATGATGTGTAGTCATGTGTCCGGTCATGGGATATCTAACATCACCTGATTTAATCGCTCTCACATGTTCTTGTATCCGAATCTTGAGAGCCCGGACCGTACTCCTACATAAATGATATTACAGCTGCAACCAATTATATATACTACAAAGGTTGATTTGCATGTAATGGTATGGCGGATTGTATAGATTTTGTCAGTGTTGTATTGGAACTGTTTTAGCCTGTTTTTACCGTAACTACAAATGTTACATTCTGTACACGTATAAAAGCCAGGTGTCTGATTGGTCAGCCAATTTTTAGTTTGGCGCTGGGGGGTAATGTAACTAGGGCATAACATGTCCCTTAAAGTAGTACCACGCCGATATGTGATGTTAGGTTTGAGTGAAATCGTATCCTTCAGACCTGGTACTTCATGTAGTAAAGGCCAATGTTTGGCAAGGATTTTGTATATCCCCTGACTGTGTTTACTATATTTAGTGATAAAGCGTGTTTTAGATGTCTTAGCCGTTTCTGTAATTTTCTGCCTGTGTAGTATTAGTGTTTCTGTTCTGGATTTTTGCTTGATCCTCTGCTCTGCATTGTGAAGAACCCTATCGGTATACCCTCTCTTCCTGAAACGATCTTTAATATCCGCTAAATTTGTCATATATATTTCTGTCTCACTACAATTTCTACGTGCGCGCACCATCTCGCCATATGGAATATTTTTAATTGTGGCTTTCGGATGTGCGCTAGTCGCGTGTAGTGTACTGTTGCTGTTGGTGGGTTTACGATGGAGGGTACTATGGATATGTCCTTCCTTTGCATAGAAGGTGATATCTAAAAAATCAATCCTGTCTTGATCATAGGTCATTGTAAGGGTAACATTATGGGGATTGTTGTTCAAAAAGGCAAAGTAGTCCCTTAGTTGCTCAACGGAACCCTTCCAAATGACCAATACGTCATCTATATACCTCCCCCAAAAAATGATGTTTTCTAGCCAGGGGGAGGCATATCGACCCCAGGCATGTACGCTTTCCCACCACCCCATGAAGAGTCCCGCGTACGATGGGGCAAATTTTTAACCCATCGCGGTCCCTTGGAGTTGGTGGTACCAGTGTCCATTATGTAGGAAATAGTTCTTTGATAAGATGAGATCTGTCATCTCTAATAACATCTCATTATGTTCATACCAATCAGAAGTCCTATTTCTTAAAAAATGGGTGAGGGCATGTAGTCCAAATTGTTTTTTGATGCATGTATATAAACTTGTGACATCAACCGTGACAAATATCATCCCCTCCGTCCATGGTAAGTCCTCAAATTTGATCAAGATATCTTTACTATCTTGAATGAACGCAGGTAAGTTCTTTACCAATGGTTGTAAGAATGTATCTACATACTCTGAGAGGCGTTCCGTCGGTGAGTCAATCCCAGCAATTATGGGCCTGCCTGGGGAAATATTCCCCTTTATGGACTTTAGGGAGTATATATATACAAGGATAACTGGGATTCTGGACATCTAGATATTTACATTCGTCATTAGTGATCAGACCTTTCTCCCTCCAATCCTCCAATTTTAATCTAATATGCTGTGATAATTCTCGCATAGGGTTAGTGGGACTTCTTTCATAACAATTATTGTCCCCCAGTTGTCTTTCAATTTCACCCATATAATCTTCTTTCTTCATAAGGACAATATTGCCCCCTTTGTCTGCTTCTCGAATAACTAACTGCTCATTTTGTTTCAAGTTATTGAGGGCAATTCTTTCATTTTTTGTAAGATTTTGGGGGCCCCTATCAACACATCTGCGTCCATTTAATAGTTTATGAAGATCCTCAGTCACCTTGGTTCTAAAAAGGTCAATGTTCGAGTGTGTCACCTGTGGGGTGAATTTGGATTTAGCTTTTATACCACTACTTATACCTGGTCTAGTTCCAATCCCTAATTCTTCCATTAGTTGTTCTATTGGTATGATATCATTGTCAGGGATAGACATCAAAAGCTGAATATGCTCTACATCTGCCACAGTCTGATCCGGGGGTTGATGTTCAATTATGTCAGGAACCAAACAATTAGGGTTGATATGAAAAAAGTGTTTTAATTTCAATAATCTGACAAATTTGTGTAAATCGACAATAGTTTCAACAATGTCTCCCCCCTGTGTTGGGCAGAAGCCAAGCCCCTTTCTTAATACAGAACATTCATCAGCATTAAGTACATAGTTTGTTAGATTAACAATAACTAGGTCATTAGGTACCAGTGGAGATGGTTCCCCGCTTACTCCAGTGTGCATCCCCCTGGTAATACTAGTATTCACTTGTTCTTGGCAGACCGTAATTTTACTGTCAAACCTGGCATTGCATTTTTTCCTGGACCACCTCCTGCCCCCCCTCCTTGTTTTCGATCTTTTCTTGGTTGTTTGCTGTTCAATCTCAGCTTCTCCATCTCTAATAAAAAAGAATTCTGTACCTGAGGTTGTGTTTCGCTAGTGCTTGCTCCCACTGTTGGAATGCTTTCTGTTGACGTAAAGGAACTGCCACTAACAGAGCCTGATTCTGATCCCTCCTCTCTACTCCTCTTTGTTGTTTCAGTACTTTTGATATTGTCAAATTTTTTCGCAAAGGTGAATACCCTACCTTCTCGATAATCATTTTCGTCTCTTCGTACTTTTCTTGCCTTTTTATCTCTTTGGTAGGCCTGATAATCTTGTATAATCTTTTCTAGTATTTCATAGTTTTTCTTTATTACGTCCTTTAAAGGACTTTCCTCAATTTCTTTCTCTAATTTTTCTATTTCAATCAGAAACAAAGCCGCTTTTTTCTCTGCATTTTTGATTAAAATTTTCATCATGGTTACTGATGAGTTTAAGAGATTGCCCTCCCATTCCTTTAATAGATCCTCCTCAAGGTCCTCAAACGTGGGGAATATTAAAATTCTTAAACCCCTTGGTATCCTATCATTGTCTAGATACTGTTGGAGGGTGATGCCATCCCACCACCTAGCCAACTCTTTCTTTTTCAAACGCTCTAATTTTTGAAATTTTATCTTTAATCCTTCTGCTGTGCCAATAGCAATTACTTGATTACTCAAAGGTTGTTGTTTCGAAAAAGGTTTAACGCAAATTCTTCCCTCTTATCACTAAATCTTGCCATTCTGTTCAAAATATGTATTGATTCATTCAAGGGAGGGGGGGTTTAAAGAGTGCAGACAGGCTTTAAATAATATTTATCAAAAACTCGGAACAGCAAACCATAACGAGTATACCAAAGTATACTCGTGACGCACGTCCTCACCCTGTAAATACCCCAAACAAGAGTCCCGATTAATTATGAGCCTTTTCTTTGCTCCAAAAGGGAGCAGTCTCCAAGACCAATGTTCGTAATTTACACAATTGTGGAGTGCACCACCAAAGAGGTCGAAATAATTGTGTCCATCCAATAGTGAGAGTGATTCCTTTATTCCTTCAATACAAAAAGGGGACAGCCGACGCATTTCGTCCAAACAATATGGACTTCATCAGGGCTGTAAGGTACACAAAACATACAATATGTAATATAACATAGAATACATCACAGATGGACAATTATAACATAAAAAAACACTCAAAACTTCACATACATATATACATAAAAACACATTACGATTATTCTAAAAACGTACCAAAAGAGTTGTAAAAAAATATATAGAATATATGTAAGAAATATATATAAAAAAGTGATTAAAAAGTGTATAGAAGGAGTATAGAGAAGTGTATAAAAAGAGTATAAAAAGAGAGAAGAGGGAAGACGCAACCCAAGATTGGGTGATATTGGTTATGTGTCTTCACCGAATATAGCGGTAGTAGTAAAGATTTTGTTTAAGAAGAAAGCTTAAAAAGGAAGGTTTAAGACCACAGCAGATAGGAAATACAAGATACGACACCATAATAGATCTAATCAATATAATGGAGATAAATAAAATTAGAAATCAACAAGTCATGCGAGGAGTAGTAAGGATAGAGGACCATCACCTGTGTTAAGGTTAATTTGAGTCCTAAGAAAATAAATATTAGTATTTCCTATTTATTTTAAAATTATTTATCTTGAGAAACCTAGTACCTGGTTAAAAGGAGAGCAATAATCACATACCTTAGCTATTCAAGCTTTAATAATGTAGCTGTAGACCCTTAGACCAATGTCAAAGGTCAAAGAAATAGTACATAAGATCTGTACTTTTATACCGGTAAACTGCACCCTCCTGAATCCAGGGTCAGTTATAATATACAGGCTCATGTGCCTGAAAAAAAGGAAAAGAAAAAATGCATTTAAAAAGAACACTGGTTCTTTCCAAACGGGCCATATATAATTGCACAATATACAAGTATTGGGAAATCATCGTTTCCCAATTGCCAATATGCTTGGCCCAATTCGCACGTGTCAAATATGTTGCCGTCAGTATATAATTAAAAAAGGCATACAATTTTACATTTTTACATTTTTAGGCAGTAACTATTACTTTGCACAGTTAGCCTAGAAGAAACAATTTACGACCGCCATGCACGACAATGATGTGTCAATAGGAAATCACGTAATCCAGGAAATGACATAATGTCTGGCAGTATCGCCCCACTAAGCGCGTACCTGCTACAGCATATAAAATTAAATATTCCCCACCGGTATGAAACACAAGAAATAACCTTAGTTTTAATGCAGAAAATATAACCTTATAGTATTGACCCGCTTAACAAGAATGGAAGCGGAAATATGTCACCCTAATCCAAAGCAAAGCACGAGGAATCCTGATGTCCGTATTACGCATTTACAGGGGAGCTATCTATCTGTCATTACTGACAGCCCCTGTAAGGACCAAGGGAATCCTATTATAACTTCCCAGCTATACGGACGCGAAGCGGCGTTCCGACTTACCATTCTAATCCAGGCGAAAACGTCCGTACATGTCGGCGTTCACTTCAGAGTAGTATTTCGGGTGCAAAGAATCACGGGAAATAATACGTGACGTCGAGCGTAACCACGTGGGTCACGCTTGGAAGTGCATCCAAGGGAGTCACTCAGAGGTAACGCCGAACATTAAAAATATCGGCATCCCTCTTATTGGGTAAAACACAACAAATGGGTATCTCAAAAGGTTTAGGGAATATATAAAAATGTTTATATTATATCCCCAAAAAATTAGATGTAATTTTACCCTATCCATTTATAATGTAAGTAAACCGGCATTTTAAATAGATTTGGCAATACCTGATTAAAAGATGATACAAATATTAACCCACACTATGTATGTTAAAAAGAACTGAGAGAATATAGGCTATATTTAAATCAATAGGTTAGAGAGGAGTGAAAGTAAAGAGTAAGACAGGTGATCTCTAATTTAATATCTTAAATATAATTCTCTTAAGCCCAACATAAGTCAGTGTTGGTAATTCTATGATGTATAATAGTTACCGCAATTATGGGAAAAAGATTAGAATAATAAACAGTCAAAATACAACCATATCGAATAGATTACCTAGAATGGTACATTTCAAACCATAGGTATGCATTTTAAGCCACAAACAGCAATGGGCCAAATGAAGTATTCGAGAGGGTGTTACCCAATGTGTCCAGGGTCAGCCCCAGGGCGTTATGATCACTATCCTGCCTGGGGATTACTGCCATGTCTACCATGGATTGTCATAGCCTAATATCTAATAAGATATAATCAACGAGGCTAGAACAGTGTGAAAGATGATACGTATGCAGTGCTTAATTTGAGCGGGGGCTTTCCGGTGCTAAGCACCGGCACTTAATTGGTTTCCGGTGCTCGGCACCGGCACCTAATTGTCAACACCATATTTAGAACAGTTCACTACATGGTGGCGCTGCTCATCTAATTTAGAGATGAGTAGAACAACAGTAGTTTAGTACTACAATATACATTAAGCTTGCTAATACCTGCCTCCCCAGCCATTCCTTTAGCTTTGGGGACCTGGAATAACCTGAAATGTCGCATTTACATGCGAGAGAGATGGTTAGTAGTTGTTTTGGCAGCGATGACAAGGGCGATAGGTGGTGCAAGCTGCAGTGGCCTCCTGGTCAGAGCCATGGCACTTAATATTTTACAAATTAAGCACTGTACGTATGGCTCCCTTCTCGATCAGATTTGGTTCTCCCATTACAAGCCCAGAGGCCATTGCTATATGTGAAAGCGTTTGGCTGAAGCACAGCTGCAGACCACCTCTTAACAATAGGGTGCGAGGGTGTGTGAATGCAAGACCTGGAACTCCCCTTGCTTGATCCTCATTACCAATACAATCCTCTTGGAGAACAGACAACGGCTCAAATTTACAATTAAAATCGCCTGCCACTATTTTGAAAGCGTCTGTGGGCAGGTCCGCCATATGAGTTCCAATCAAATCAATTTTCTGTAATTCAATACCATTGCCCTCATGCCTGCAGTCCATATTTTATAAGTAGACAGGCTTTGCTCTGACAACTCCATCATTATAATCATCCTCTCACCATCCCTGTACCTGGCCCTGCTCTAACTTCATGGGTACCGATACTCTCCTTGTGCAAGGAGAAGTGCAAGTACTGACAGGGAGGAAATTGGGAAGTCCTGGTACTTAGTACCGGTAAGTACCAGCTCATTTAAAGCACTGCAGATATCAATGGAGACTTGTCTCTCTGGAAGGTCTTCTCTACCAGTAACATTCAGCATCTGCCCCTTTTGTAATATTTCCTATTTGGTGAAAAAAGTGTGTGAGAAGATATCTTTTTCTCCCTTGGAGGGCTTATCAAACTATTGCATTTGCAGTAATATACAGTTTAGTGTAAGGAAAACAAAACTGTCTATCACTATCAAATATCAATACAATTCTTATACACAGAACAAGTTACTTTCCTTTGGTAACAATCTTTCTGGTAGATACTCTATCTAACTGCAAATTCCTCAACTTGTGAATATTCCCTGGGCATCAGATTGGATCTGGATACTTTAAAATGGTACTCCTGCATTTTAGTGGGTTGCACCATGCGGCTCTGTGCCGACATCGTTCCGCTCCGTATGCGTGCAGTACCACATGGAAGTGTTGTTGGAGAGCACCTGCACCAGCCTTCCTCTGATGGGTGCAAAAGACACACAACTGATGGACGGAATGCAGAACAAATCAAAACATTCAGCCCCCAGTCAAGAGATCTGGGTTAAATCCATCATTCTTTTGCTCACTATGCCACCCTAGTTAAGACCTGGCCATATGCAAATCAGTCTTGATCCTGTGCCTCATGGGAACAGTCCAGCCCGAACTGCCAAGCCAGGTCCTCCCTGGACCGGAAACAAGCATCCTAGGACCAGTTTCGGGGTTTCACCCCTCATCAGCCAGGATAGCTTGAATCCAGTGGCACAGTGAGCCCGGGACCCACGTCTGGGCATACCCGGCGCACTTAGGGCGAGGAAGCAAAAGACACACAATTGATGGACGGAATGCAGAACAAATCAAAACATTCACCCCCAGTCGAGAGATCTGGGTTAAATCCATCATTTTGTTTGCTCACCATGCCACCCTAGTTTAGACCTGGCCATATGCAAATCAGTCTTGATCCTGTGCCTCATGGGAACAGTCCGGCCCAAACTGCCAAGCCAGGTCCTCCCTGGACCGGAAACAAGCATCCTAGGACCAGTTTCGGGGTTTTAACCCCTCATCAGCCAGGATAGCTTTAATGGTGGGCATCAAAGACTTCAGTGCTAAGCAAATCACTCTCAACTCCAACAGCTTGATGTGAAGTTGAGTCGCCACCAGAAACCAGAGCCCTCTGATCTCCACCTCTTCCAGATGGCCTCCCCAACCCAGAAGTGATGCATCTGTAACCACCTTCAGCTCTGGATGGGGTAAGGAGTGGGGCCTATCACTGACCCAATCTCAGTCCAGTAGCCACCAGGGCAGGTCTTTCTTTTGCAGTTTCCCCTGAAATCAGGATACAATCCAACAGATTACCCAGATGTTGTACCCACTAGGATTTGAAGTTGCACTGCAGAGCCCACATGTGACACCTGTCACATGTGGCCAGCAGGGTGTAGGAAGCCAACAACTCCAGGAGCCTAATAGTCATCCGCACTGAGACCCAGTACAGAGGCTAAAACATCAGTATCATAGCCTGAGAGTCCTAGACTTTCTGCTCTGGGGAAAAAGGCACAAAAACATACTGTATCCAGAATAGCTCAGATGGATGGAAGCATTTGCAGAGGAATCAGATGTGTCTTTGGCATCTTGATAGTGAACCCCAAAAATGTTTAGAGTTTCACCGGTGTCTGGAGGTGGTTGATGACAGCCTGGGGTGAACCCACCTTCAGCAGCCAGTCATTGAGGTTGGGGAAGACTGCAAAGCCCGGCCTTCAAAGATGAGCTGCAACCGTCATCACTTTCGTGTACACACGAGGAGCACTGGTGAGGCCAAAAAGGAGCACTGTGAACTGAAAATGCTCCTGGCTCAAAGTGAACCATAGGTACTGCCTGTGGGCTTGCAGGACGGGGATATGGAAATAAGTGTCCTGCAAGTCAAACATCACCATCCATTCTTCGGGGTCCAAGGTGCACAGGACCTGGGCTAGCTTGAGCATCTTGAATTTGTTCTTCCACCTGAAGGTGTTGAGAGGGTGGAGATCCTTCTTCGGCACAGGAATGTAGAGGGAGTAACACTCAGTTCCTACTTTCGAGGCCGGAACCCTATCTGTGGCTCCTCTGGCCAGGAGGGCTTGACCTTCCTGCTGCAAAACGGACAGGTGGTCCTCTGTCAGACCCCTGATGGTGGTGGTAGGTTCGATTAGGTAGAGAGAAATGGAAGGGTGTAGCCCCAGTTGACAATTTTGAATGACCCAATTGTGTGAAGTGTTGGCCTGACACCCTTGGATCAAATATCTGATCCTGCCTCCAACAGGGTGGCTGTGTGCTGGCAAGGACACAGTAAAGCAGTTTTGGGCTGCTGGTAAGGACACAGTAAAGCAGTTTTCGAGCTGTGGCTCCTGGAGTGGCAGGGGACTGAGCTGTACTTTATCTCTGCTCCTCAGAGTGCTGTCTCTGAAACCGCAGGCTCAGCCACAAAACAGCTGAAAGTTCTGCCAGGCCGATGAGGAGTCTGGTGTTGGCAAAATGGAAAACCTCTACTGCAGCCACAGAGAGGGCAAAATTGCTGGTGGAATTGTCTTGTTTGAGTTGAAAGACCCAAGGAACGTGCTATGGTTATGCTCTCCTTGAACAGTTTTAAAGCATAGTCTGCCTTGTCACCAAAAAGGAGAGAGCCATCTAACAGCATGTCCATTAAGGACACCTGGGCATCTCCAGAAAAGCCCGTAGAACTCAGATGTGGCGCTAAAGAGCTACACTTGTTCCCATTGCTTGACCTAAGCAGCTGGCCGTGTCCTAGTCTGAATGCATAACAATCTTTGCTTCATTTGACCATCTTTAACAGACTGAGTGAGGGATGCCCAAAGATCGTTAGGAACTGCCAGTAAAACTTGTGCCACTGTCACCTAAAGAGCATGAGAGTATCAGCCTAGAAGGCAGTGCACATTCACTTATCTCAAGGCAGAGCTCGTAAAGAAGAACATTTGTTTCCCAGAAGTCTCTTCCATTAGATTCCCAATCAGATGGAGTGAAGGGAACAGCATTGAGTTTTGCTTTGCTGGTGGACACCTGTACCACCAGGGTCTCTGCATTGGGTGTTCAGTGAGAAAGGCAAGGTCGCCTGGTGAGGACGATGGGACAAGCGACCTGCAGATTAACAAGCGGGCCTGAACATGATTGTGACCAAGTGGCCAAAAGGGTAATCCGAAGGGCCTCATTAAATGCTAACATGGGGCTCTGTAGGAGCCTGAACTGGTTGAAATGCCTTAGTTAACACATTAGTCTTCGCTTCTACAGTGGGGAGCTATAAGTCTAGAACTTCTGCCGTCCTTCACATTACAAGTGCACAGGAGGCGCTTTCCTCTGTGGTAGGGCGAGGGTGAACTACAAGTCCAGTACCTTGAGAAGTATCCACGTCACTGGCATCTTTAAGTTCTTCATACCGGTTGTCATCATATTGGCGAACACAGTCATTTCATTGTCCGAGTCAGTACCCAAAAGATTGTATAAAGTTTGGGCCCTACCACATAGTACGGGGCAAGGTATCAGAATCTGAAGGATCGCCTAGTGGCTGTGCACTGTCATAGCCAGGCACTATCCTGGTCAAAGTCGTGGTGAATTGTGTTTGGAATTGGATAGCATGATGGGCTGTACATCCTGCGTTGGCATCGGTGTTGATGAGATGGAAACCAGTGCAGGGGATGGCGCTGGGACTGAAGTCCGTATCGGAATCAGTACTGCACCCGGCACGGATTCAAGGGGACACACGACGCCGAGGTTGGATTCACTGGTAGACGTTTGACTAGAGGCCGAAATAGATCCTTGAGGTCTGAAAGAGCACCGGAGGGAGCCAGTAAAATGGTGAAAAAATATGCAGCATTGCCTCTCTGAAGGCATCTACTTGCTGTGTTGTTGCTGATAGACCTGAAAATACAGGGAAACAGCCATTACAACGCGGCTGTTTCCCCCGCATGTCATTACATCGCATGCGTTACAACGCATGCGATGTAACAACGCAATGCCATTACTACGCATTATTTTACATTGCATGCGCTTTTACAACGCATGCAATGTAAAAAAAATGGCGATCCACCTCGTTGTGAGGAGACAGAGGCTCTTCTGTTTCCTTACAATGACGTGTACCGCCCCTCAGAGGCGACGTGAAGCACGAACCAGGAGGAGAGAGGAACCACGAGGAGAGAGAGGTAAGGGGGATTGGGCCTGGGGTAGGGGTTACTTTTTTAGAGTAAAAGGGGGTCGGGGTGGGGTGTATGTGTAGTGTCAGGGGTCGTGCAGGGTAGTGTTTAAGTGTAGGGAGAGGACTGGGGGTTGGGGGAGGGTCGTGCTGGGGATAGTGTTTTAGGGTTTAGGGTAGTGTTGTGGTGTCTGTGTAGTGCAGGGTAGTGTTTTAGGGTTTAGGGTAGTGTTGGGGGGTCGTGCAGGGTAGTTAAGTGTAGGGAAAGGACTGGGGTCGGGGGAGGGTCGTGCTGAGGGTGGTGTTTTAGGGTTTAGGGTAGTGTTGTGGTGTCTGTGTAGTGCAGGGTAGTGTTTTAGGGTTTAGGGTAGTGTCAGGGGGTCGTGCAGGGTAGTGTTTAAGTGTAGGGAAAGGACTGGGGGTCGGGGAGGGTCGTGCTGGGGGTAGTGTTTTAGGGTTTAGGGTAGTGTTGTGGTGTTGGTGTAGTGCAGGGTAGTGTTTTAGGGTTTGGGGTAGTGTCGGGGGTCGTGCAGGGTAGTGTTAAGTGTAGAGAAAGGACTGGGGAGGGTCATGCAGGGGTACTAAATTAGGGTTTAGGGTAGGGCAGGGTAGTGTAACTTACCTTTCATACTTTTACCATGAGTATACCTTTACCATGCAAGCCTTTGTGTTGAAATGGCATGCGTGGAAAAGGCATACTCGTGGTAAAAGTATGCAATGTAATGGTAGGTCGTTGTAATTAACAACGCGTAGTAATACCCGCGTTGTAATGGCATGCGTGGTATTAGTACGCGTTATAATGAGTCATATTCAGAAATACAGGGTGCACTGGGAGTAGATTCTGAATTGGCTCAAATAGAGATCAGGATAAACTGTTGACACCCTTGCACCCTCTTTGGAGTCTGAGAGTGGGGGCAAGGGGTTGATTCTAACTTTAATTAATAGTATTTTTTCTTGGACTTAGCCGATGACTTTGACTGCCACAGGAGCAGCGCCTTGAGACACTCACGGGTGAGTAGTGCGCTCTATAAATCTCTGATTGATTGACAGGAGACTTCAGGAAAGAGAACAGGACCTTCCTTTAGCTTCCGACTGGTTGCAGTGTGAAGTCTTTCTGAGTTTGGTGACATAAAGTTTGGCATCACTGTCTCGTAGAGCCTTCGGGTTCATCTGGGTGCAGTCATCGCAGGCCCCATAAACAGACTTTGTAAGGGTCTGTCACAGACATTTGTCTGAGACAGTCACTAGACAGTTTAAACCCTGTTGTCTTAGGGGGTGATATTTTGCCTTCCAAACTGGTTAATTTTGGAGAAAATAGTGCTCTAAAAGACCAAGAAGAAGCTCCAGATCTGTGCCTGAAGGCATAGAAATCACAGAACTAATGTCAGCGCATGTGTGGCACTTATTTACGGCTCTGCATGTTGCTTCCGG
This sequence comes from Calotriton arnoldi, assembly GCA_963921515.1. Classification (NCBI taxonomy): domain Eukaryota; kingdom Metazoa; phylum Chordata; class Amphibia; order Caudata; family Salamandridae; genus Calotriton; species Calotriton arnoldi. The sequence goes on from CAWUFW010005634.1 coordinate 788,809, forward strand.
AGCGGAACAAGGTCAATGCGGAGCTGCACGGCGCTACCTATTGGCACAAAGTAGTACTGCCTTAAAGTTTCAGGATCCAGTTTGACCCCTGGGGAATATTGACAAGATGAGGAATCTGCGGGTTAGAAGTATCCATCAGAACAGATATTATAGATCCTATTGCAATAGAGTAAAGGTTATATGCTAGATAAGGGGGCTGGGATGAGTGCTAGGCCATAGGTCATCGAGGCCTGTCACAATAGTAGATAAAAGAGTACACACAACACCCACTGAATGGTAATGGGCATAGTGACACACACACATATAACAAGCATTCACAAAGCTAATAGGTCTGGCCTGTATTTTGAATTATAAGCTAACTCATTTAATTATGTTTGGACTTCGTTCCAACATCTATAATTCCCTAAGTAGATATGTGCAAACATGTTTGTGTGCTATTGTTGTACAATGTATTTAACATGCCAATAAAAAGAAAGTTATAAGAAGAGTTAGAGAGATTGTCCTGTGTACTAGCCAAGTAATGTGAGGGTCTTCTTCTGGGTGATGAGGATGTGAACTCTAAATGTTGAACTGAGTATAAAGTTTGGGCAGCGTCCTTTTGGGCTAATGCATCTTGGCATGGTGTGAGGTTGTTTAGAGTAAGGAAAGCTGCTTCAGTAAAAAAAGTCCACATTATTCAATATGATATTAAGGTGTTCAAGGCCCATTTGAGTTAAATGAGTACTTTAATCGAAACCTGTCCCTGTTGAAATGACAGCAGATAATTTTTCAGTGCTAACAGAGCTAATGAAACCATCCTGGACACAGAGGGCCTGATTCACAAGAGTAAACTTAGACCAAAAGTCTAAGTTTAGACCTAAAGTCTACCTTAGACTAAAAGTCTAACTTTACTACTACTAAAGTTAGACTTTTGGTCTGAGTTTAGACCAAAAGTCTAACTTAGACCAAAAGTCTAGCTTTAGTAGTAGTAAAGTTAAACTTTTAGTCTAAGTTAGACTTTTGGTCTAAACTTAGACCAAAAGTCTAACCTTTAGTAGTAGTAAAGTTAGACTTTAGGTCTAAACGTAGACTTTTGGTCTAAGTTTACTTTTGTGAATCAGGCCCCGAATATATATTCTTAGACATCATCTTCGGGATTCAGATGTGAGGGATTTCATTTGGTCCCAAAAAATGATAGTTGACATTATTAATGAATATTCCATCTGACAATGCAAAAGTTGTGATGCTGACTGGATAATACCTCCTAGCCACTCGTTGACATCATGATGGTGGCTGCAGTTCTTGCAAAATTAGAGCTGGTGGTAAGCATTGTGGGAAATAGTGCTCATGCTCTATTTTCATGACAATGATTAACATTGTAATCCACAAAAGGAATGAAGTGCCTGACACTGCAACCCAAAGGTAGGACCAGGCCTGGAGTAGATACTTGAGCAAGGTCCTTCATAGTGTGACAGTCAATGTGCGTCTTACAATGGTGCAAGATATAGGACTATGAGGTGTAGGAGAAAGGAAGGTGTCTGTTACTTCATTGAGAGTATCTTCCTCATTGGTAGGTACAGAGGATGATCGGGTTGCTGAAAACGTTTCAAACTCTGCAAACATATTACCACTGAATAACCTAATCAGATTTCACAGTAACTGGTCTGATGGTTTCTTGGGGAATTACTTTTTCACAGAACTGGTCCACTGCAGATTAAAATGGAGGCAAAGAGCTACTTAAGAGGATAGATCACAGAGTGTTCCTTGATAAAGCCAATGGACGAGTGACGAGTCATGATTATGGTTTGCACCTCGCAGCCTAAGTGTTATTCTGTGAGTGCTTAATACCCTAAGTACTGGTATGCGTTGTCATGAAGACAAAAGATGATCTAAACGTGGCCTTGTCTGGGATTTTCTCTTACAGGTGGTCCACGAAAAATGACCACTGGTAGCTTTCGTGTTATGGAGATTGGAAAACTTTAAATCGTAACCAGTTGTTTTCTTGTTGCTAAAGAGTCTGCAAGAGATCAACATATCAATCTGTCTCCTTAGGGACAAGGAGATCGGGTGCACACATTTGAATTTCCAACTTTGTAAGAACTGAGATTCAGCAAAAAAAAACTTATCAGCAGATTATTTGATGCTCTTTATACTTGATATAAATTGTGGTACCATGACTGAGCTGTGCCAAGCACCCTTGGTGTAAATGCTGGTTTAATTTTGCCCTTTCTTCTCACAGCTACACGTTCAACTTGAGATGGAGTTAGTGAAAATGGCAGCTGGACTCACAGCACAGACACAGCCTCAATGAAAACGGTTTACTGAGAATGACAGACCAATGTCTGAGTGAAAGGCGAAAACTGCTCTGTTGCTACAAATTCCTGTCATCATTCATGACTATCTGAGCAGCAGTAGTGTTTTGCAGCCACACCCATGGGAGTCTGGATCATGAATTAACCGTAACCATAATGTACTTGTACTGGTTGACCAAATGCAAAGCTCCAATATGATTGTGATAGACGATTCAAATAGTTTCTCTGCTTCTGCAATACGTGCAAGACTGGGTCTAGCAGCTGTAGGTTTAATATGGTAACACAACATTCTTGGACATATTTCCTAATAGACATACATGGCCACCAGTTCTGCTGCTGCAACAGGGACAAAGTAGCACTAACACCAGCACGGGCAGATAGCATGCCCTGATAAGCGTCTTTGAGTAGGTCTACACAAGGTGCCTCATTTGGTACATAGCTATGCCCGATCCACAGGTTGAATACCATTAGCTCATTGTCTGGAGTCAACCTTTAGACATTTCTACCTGGGACACCTGTAGGTGTGTTTCCCTTTGAATGTTGCTTGTATTCCCATTGTGATGTCTTCATCTGTCTTAGACTGAGATTGAATAATAGCAGCAACCTTGTCTGTGCTGCTGCTTTAAAAGTTATATCAGCCACATAGTTCCCTTTAGAATGAACTCCATCACCCTTTCCATTGTATGTTGCAAATATGCTAATAGTAGCTTATTCTGTAGGAAAGCTGTTTGGCTTTGATTGATTTACCTTTTGAATATTTAAACCATTCATTAGCCAGTGTTATACAATTGAAGCCAAAAGGCAGGATCTGATACTAACAGTGTGGAAAAGTGGTGCTGTCTTATGCAGGGCTAGTGCTAGCAGGAAGGCTTGCATTTCTGCAATATTAGCAGTATAATCATCTAACTGCTGAATGCAAGACTTGAAATTCATCATCTTTGAATATCTCCTGTACAACTACACACACTGTGGAATATTTCTGTTTGGTACCCTGAGTGGGCTGTGCTATCAGTCTTAGTAAAATATGTTTTTATACTCAAGGGTCGAACATGAGCAGTGTGTGTGCGCGTGCGTGCATGCGTGTGTGTGTGTAATTACCTAGTGGCAGACGCCATATAGTTAGGTCTGCTTTTCCATAGGATGAGTGTTTTTTGGTTTGCTAATAACTTTGGCCCCGTTTGTGAATCTTCACGAACCTTTACCCAAAAAGTACTTTTTATTTTGCTTTTATCAAATTAACAACAACAAACAGCATATAGCTTGCTGATCACATTTCCCGCTCACCCCCACCACCTCATACAGTGGCATTTGTCAGACTTTCAATGTGATGTTTCTGCTTAGTCAAGTGCTCAATCAGTTTCCCCATCCAGTGCAGACTGATCTCTTGACCTCAGGTAGTCCATGAGCAGCTCCCATATGTCCCTGGGCCGCGATGTCTCTGGTAACTCTTCTGCATATAATTCCAGGTTCTCCTTGCAATACACCAGGGGGGATATTCACAAGAACGTGCGCTAAACATCTCCAGAAAATGTTAACGCAACTTTACACATCACAGTCTATCGCGGGAAAATAACCCCGTGTTAACCTGGAATTCACAACACGGCGGTACCATGCGATAGTCCTCCGAAAACGCGGCCAATGTCCGCGATACAACCACCGCGACGGAGTCAAAAACACAAACCCCAACACCAAAAAACGTGCGATGAGCCCATTCTCAATGAGGAAATCAGCGATAAGCAGCGCCAGGCCTGCCATACACACACGGCAGGCGGGAAAATCACTACAAAAGTAGAACAAACACACAAACACAAAATGACCAACACCCAAGCACCATGGAGGCAGCCGGAGCAGGCGCAGAGGACGAGCGGATCCCCACAAGCACCCCGGACGACCAGCCTGGGACCTCGGTGACAGGGAAGGGCAAGGACAAGAAGAAGAGGAAGACGAAGTTCAGTCTGCAGGAGAATAGGATCCTGGTCACGGAGGTGATAGAACACCATCAACAACTGTTCGTCGCCTCCAATGTGTCATTGGGCACCAAAAATGGATTATGGCGGTCCATCGTGGACAAGGTGAATGCCGTCGGAGAGCACAAGAGGTCAATGGAGGAGGTCAAGAGGCGATGGATTGACATCAAGCGCAAGACCAAGGAGAAACTTGCAGGCAACCAGAAGGCAGCAATGCAGACTGGAGGTGAGAGCCCAGCGCCACAGCTGGAGCTGGATGACATGGAGGAGCTGGTGTCGACAGTCATCAGTGTGGAGACCGTGGCAGGAGTCGGGGCACCGGACACTGCTCGACATGACACAACACAACAGCAACAGGGTGAGTAACCACCAGGTACTGGGGGAGGGGGGGAGATGGCCACAATGGCACACATGCACAATCAAGCAGAGCACAGTGCACACCCACAATGACTCTGGATCATGGCCCTGATCTACAGACTGTCACAATGTACATTGCCATGCTGTCTGAATGTCAACATGTACCATGCGGCTACATACATGTGGACACATTGTAACACAGCATCTCCCCTTCACATTTCAGGGGCACCGTCAACGCCACCTGCAGAGCAGTCCCAGCCACTCTTCACTGATGACGAGGAGGACACCACCAGCATCTACACCCAAGCCCTCCAAGACATCATTGAACTCATCCGCCAATCACCTCCAGGACCAGGGCAGCCCAGCTGCATCGAGGAGACCCCACCCACTCCACAAACCACCCAGCAGGAGGCACCCACAACACCGGCTGTCTCCCAAGACCCCCCCGAACAACACATGGCCTTCCAACGCCGTGTATTGGAGGTCCAGAAGGAGATGGCTGAGCAGGTGCGGGTGGGGTTCGACCTCATGGCTACCAAACTTGACACCATCCATGGGTGTCTGAGTCCCATCAGGGACCACCTCCAGTCCCTAACAGACACCCACACGCCGCTCCATGGTCTCCAATGAGCCCTGGCTGACATCGCTGGAGTCATGACTCGGAGACAAGAACACCTGTCCGCTCAGAGTGGCTCCAGCGATCTCAGCCGTGAGATGGCACACATGCGGAGGCTCATGGAGGACATGGTGCAGATGGAGGTGGAAAGGATGGCAGCCACAGCTGCACATCAGCGAAATGTAGCTGGGATCTACCATGCCCTGCATGTCCTCATCATGGCATTGCTGCCACAAGGCGTGGCGCAGATGAATGCTGCTGCCCCTACACCATCCACATCTCGGCCCCCTGGTGTGTCAGTGCCTCACAGTGCAGCAGGCATTTCCACTCCGGCACCTGATGTGTCACTGCCACACAGTGCGGCCAACAATCCACCTCCGGCCCCTGATGTGTCAGTGGCACACAGTGCCGCAGCCGGAACTGCACCACCCACAGGTGGGGCAGAGCACACATCCGAGGACGTGGATGGGCTTGAGTTCAGAAGGAGGCACTAGCATTCATGTCCGCCACCTGGCCTGTTGCTGCTTGGTGCCACACATCGCCCCATGACCTTCCACTGACCCCCAATACACTCTGCTGCACTCACCTTGGACCGCGACATGGACTGCCATATCCTGTTTGGTGACCAATGACACGGCGACCACACTGCGGACTGTACCCTTCCTCTTCCGCTGTACTTGTCAATCCCCGATGGACTCTGGCTGGCCCTCCACGGGCCCATATTGTGTAGTGGGGTTGGCATGGCCCTGTACTGCTCCAGCTGCAAAACTCCACTGGATGTGCATTAAACATTCAGAAACGCACTGCTGTGTCATGTCTTTCATCATTCATGTATGAATGTGTGGATGAATGTAGGCTCAGTGATTCCCCCCAACGTCAATGATGCTCAACTAGTGGGAATCCAGTCACAGTGTGCTACATTGCCGATTGCGTTCCGGGTGCCGCAGACACCACAACAGGGACATACGCATTAGTCACTTCCTTGTGCGGGCATGGACTGAACCATGCCCAGAGCCCCTGACTCATTGTTGCAAGCCCTGCCCTGGTCCGGCGTACGCCAGGCCAGACCACTCCGCTTACGCTCCGAGGGGGGGGCCACATAGCTACAAGTCGCAGGTTTACACGCTAGTGGTCTGCAGGTCGCTGGTCTAGTTGTCAGCATGTCACGGCCACTCCCTGAGGGCAGGTTTGCATGCACACCACACCCATCCGGCACAGGCGTCACAGGCCATGTGACCCCGCCAATATAAGGGGCCGATAACGTCACATTCCCCACTGCCGGTGGTGACTGGATGACGGACGTTCCACGATACTCAATCATAAAGGGCCCATGACTTGTTGCGCACAGGGTTAGTGGCACCCGGAGCCATGCGGCCATCACGGGCCTACCACCACGTGGTGCTGACTGGGTTTGCACAGGGCTAGTGGCACCCAAAGCCATGCGGCCGTCACGGGCCTACCACCACGTGGCGCTGACTGGGGTTGCACAGGGTTAGTGGCACCCGAAGCCATGCGGCCGTCACGGGCCTACCACCACGTGGCGCTGACTGGGGTTGCACAGGGTTGGTGGCAGCGAAATTGCTGAGCGGGTGTGCAGCCTGCGATGATGATGTGTGCACTGATGTGGTCTCTGCCATTGATGCCTCAGGACTCAGCGTCATGTGTGGGACCTGCTGGGCCGCGGCGCGGGTCCGCATGATGTGGAGCATGCCATGGTGGCGGGACCTGGGCCTGGAGCTTGCACGGGCACGTGGTGTGCCCATTGGTGGACACACCGTTGGCGGCACGTGAGCAGTGGGGCCTGGGTGCGCAAGTGCGGACAGCCAGCGCTGGACGGCGGGAGGGGGTAGGGTGCGGCTGCATGTGTGCGCAGGACGGGCAGGCGTTGTTGCCGTGTGCAGTGTGATGGACTCTGCCATGATTGACTCTGGCCTCAATTACAGATTGCAGACCTGGTGGCTTGCAGTGTATACCGGCACGTGGTTGGATACACACCGGTGGCAGCAGGTGAGCAGTGGTGCCTGGGTGCGCGGGGGCGGCAGTGTCCCTCCTTCTCCCTCTCTCTCTCTCTCTCTCTCTCACTTCCTTTCCTTCTCCCTCTCTCTCTCTCTCTCTCTCTCTCCCTTCCTTTCCTTCTCCCTCTCTCTCTCTCTCCCTTCCTTTCCTTTCCTTCTCCCTCTCACTCTCTCTCTCTTCCTTTCCTTCTCCCTCTTTCTCTCTCTCCCTTCCTTTCCTTCTCTCTCTTTCTCTCCCTGCCTTTCTTTCCTTCTCTGTTTCTCTGTGTCTCGCTCCTTTGATGTGCGCATGACACACGTTCTGATTTTGTGCTTTATTTTCCAGGCTGTGACATCAGGATTGTCCCGGACGGACCCGACAGGAGTCTTCCGCATTGGTGTTTTGTGTTGTATTCAATAAAGTTTTTGGTTGTTACTTCAATGATGAGTGACTGTTTCTCGTTCTTCTGACCACACATGTGTTTCTTTTTGTCATTGTGAGACATCATGTGCTTTTTGTGGCTCTTGTGTCGTGCACGGTATGTGTTTGTCTAGGGGGGTCGGGGGGGCCTGGGTGTGGTGGCGGTGGGTGTTGTGGCCCTCATGGGTCTCCGAGCTGCATGATCATTGTCTCCATGGCATCTGTGGATCTTCAGATGTGGCTCTTGGCTGGGCTTCCTTTCATGCTGCAGGTAGTCGTCCTGCTTAACACCAGCAAAAGGCAGGTGTTAATTCCCTGCTGCTACCGCGGCTTATCGCCTGTTTTTGGTTCACATCGCAGATCTGGCAGTATGTTGTGAAAGTCATGTAGTGGTGTTTTCGTGTGTTTTTGCACAGGAACGCCTATTCTGCATCTCATTAGGGTTAGTTGGTGGTGTCACCCGTGGAGGTAAATTTTGAGGCAGTTATCGCGGCAATACTTGCGTTGTCTGCAGTTTGCAACCGCTTGTGAATGGGGTGTTAAATCTATCTCCACTTTTGTTGCGTTAAGGTGGCGATAACTCGGAGATACGTCCTTGTGAATATCCCCCTAGGTCTTTTATCCACTGCTCAGGTACAGGAGCTGCCCTACCCCGCCCAGTTCATCGCCACCCTCCTCTTTGCCAGTAGCAATGCAATTAATACAAATTTGCCCACTCTACCTTTCAAATGGGGAATTAGACTTAATAAGTAAACATGTGGGTTACAATTCACGGTGGTGGCAGTCATGGTCTGTAAATGATGTATAGGCTTTCCTGTTTTCAGTTTCTATTTTTGGTAAATTCTGGTGGGGTTTTTTCCAGTGTTTTCAAGTGATTTCAATAACTTAAAAAAACAGTGGTTATCAGTGGCTACACATTTTTGCACCATTAAAAACAACAGAAACAGTGTTTTTCCGGTGTTTATGGAAAGTTTTGCTTTTATTATTGCTTGCTTTATGCACTGATAGCGCATGGTATATAGATAGTGTACGTATAGTGTATATGAGATCCAAACACATTTTTGCAAATTTAACTTATTGTAGTACACCATACAATACTTCTTCAGTGAGTCTTTGGTCATGTGCACGTGCTCTTTCCTTCCCATGTAAACTTTTGTCTGTGAAAAGGCCCTCTCAACATTGGCACTTGAGACGGGCAACGCCAAAACAGCCAGTACACAATTTGTTAACTCTGGCCATTGTCATAGCTTTCCATGCCAATACTGGTGCACTTGAAGATTGCGATTCTCAGGGAAGGTTCTGCAACATTTGCGTTGAACTGGGCGCTTAAGCCCTCGGAGTTATTGAAGCGGTCAAAAATGAAGCAGCACTTTGAAACTACGGAGGAAATTCCCCTTTACGGAAGGGATCTAGAACTTCTACAGAGTACCACAGTGAGGTTTCATTGCCTTCAAATGCCATGGTTGGTGAAGGGACATTTCTATGCATAATTGCAAGCCATTTCTCATACATTGTAAAATAAAAGTTCCTGAATTGCTCTTCAACATTGCTTTGCTTGCCAAGTGGCAAGCACTCTAACATGGAACATGTTGCAGTGCCAAAGTCACTAAAGGTGTCGCCCAGCCTACTCTCAAGGAGATGTTTCACATCTACACCAATTATGCTGAACACTTGGCAGACAAGGGTATTTTCAGACTCTAGTTTTTTTTTATTATGTCCTCAGCAGTTATGTTTTCCTGTATAAATCTACGAATGCAGTAGAGTGTACTTTTTTTCTACATCACTATCAATATGCGACCAAAGATCCTCACGTTTCTTGCCTTTGGCATCATCACTCAGCAAAATTCTGTAAACCGTTGCCACATGGATAATATAGCATTCATAGGCCCTTGGACTGCGAACCATCATCTAAGTGACACAGTTGGGATGACTATTTCTTTGATGCAACACAAAGCACGAAAAGAGAAATATTTGCATTTTAGTTCCTGTGCATAACAAAACAGTGCACCAGAATGGACTAAAAAGTCAATAGCATTCTTCATTAACTCTGAAGATTGTAAAGATGCTTGCAGCATACCATCTATCAAGTGGCAAGGATCTCTTACAGGGAAGAACTTCAGCTCAGGTATCGATTTTGACAGGTCATCACACAATCTTTTCATATAGGCAGCTGAATAACTGCAAATACAAACAATATCACTCCAATCTTTGTTGAACTTGGAAAGAACCTTTTTGCAGAGAATTTCAAGTGACACTGCGTTCTATGTCTTCCAAAAGTCTGGTGTCATGTTTTCACCACTATCCCAGATGCTTGATGATAGCACTCTTTTCACATATACTTGTCACTATAACTTGCATTGAATGTTTAAAGCCTGAGGTGTTGGCAATTCACCTACTATCAATACTGACTTACTAGAAACTGGGGGCTGATGTATCAAGGGTTTTTAACCATTCTCTGTGGATAAATGTGATGACACGTATTGGGAAAGATTCCCAGCCATTTTACCTATCAGTGAAAGAATCAAACGCAGCCAAAATATCAAATATGATTTTGATATTTTCTGATTCTCTACAGTTTATAAAATAATTAAACAAGACCTAAAACATGCTTCTAAACCCTGTATCTTTAGACCAAAGACCACAAAACTGAAAAAAGGAAGAAGAAGCAATATTTTAGTGGCGTCCCTAAACAACAAAACTCAAGCAGAATAATGTTAGCCCAGTCTTTCTTGCTGCTAGCTTGTATAACAAAGTTACATTGTATTGGCCCCTTCAGGAAGAATAAAATGACTCTTTCACTCTCTTTTTTCTTTCTTTGAATGGCATTTAATTTGTGGTTGTGCAGGTGTTTTTTCAGTGTTTATATGTTTTCACTGGTGAGGGCTATTTCTCTTTCAGTGGTGTTTTATCAGTTATTATAGGTTTAAATCTAAAACCAGACAGCCTAATGATGTACCACCGACTTCCAGAACTTATGTATACGTCGACACTCCCATGCTAAGTGCATGAAGTCTGCCCCCTGCATCCTGCATCTCTTACATACATCATTGTCACTAATGCTGTATTTGTACAACCTTACTGGTGTGTGGTAAATTTGATGTAAATATTTGAAATGAATTATGCGTAGGTTGCCATTCGGCATCAGCGCATCCGTCAGTCAGCAGCTATGCTCCCAGGCCTCCTGCGTGAGCTGCGGTTGGAGCTTCTCATTCCAACGGGCCAGACTTCTATTCAAGTCAATTGTGATTTCGTCCCTAGCCGCTCTATATAAGTTGGTGATTAATTTATGATGCATGGGACTAATTAATAGTGTCTGCAATGTTTGTAATGTCGGAGGAAAGGTGGGGTAGAGTGCCTGTACAGCCGCCCGCAGTCTATGATATGTGAACGCAAACAGTAGCGTCTTGTTTTGTATGTATTGTAAATCATCGGTCGTAAGAAATTTGCTATTAGGGTACAGATCCTGCATTTTTTCTATGCCTGCGTGTTTTAAAGTGTTCATAGCACCTGCTTCCTGCGTGACTGATAGAGCTGAATGATGCGTTAGTGGGAGCATTGGGGCGTATGGGGGAAGTTTAGCAGCTTTGCGCCCTATGGCCTGCCAAGCAGCAACTGTGCAATCTATTGTATTAAATTCAGTTCTAGGTGTCCCATGTTTGGAGTGTGTCAAAATGCTACGTAATGGGATTGGGTGCGCATCACCGTCTTCCACCGTCTTCCACCGCTAAGTGCGGTGTAAATGCATGAGGACTGTACCACTAATGCGCAAATTGTGCTTGGCCACAGAGATAAATTAGATACAAATCTGGGACATTAAATTCCCCCTTCTTGTAGTCCAAAGTGAGTGTATCCCATCCTACTCGAGGCTGCTTACCCCCCCACACCAGTCTCACCAGTTGAGAGCGTATGTTTTTAAACAGCTGGCTGGGCAATTTGATGGGTATGTTACTAAATAAATACAAACACCGTGGCAGTATTATCATTTTGATAAGTGCGATCCGATCGGCAAGTGAAAGCGGTAACCTTATCCAACTAGTCACTTGTTGTTCCAGCTTATGATAGGCCTTACGGTAATTTTCCCTCACCGCCAATTCCGGGTCCCTATGGACCCATATCCCTAGGTACTTGACAGGTTTAGTAGACCACTCAAGGGGATATTCAAGTTCGTGCGGGATAGTGCCTTCAGTTAAAGATACTGTCAGCGGCGCAATAGCCCGAGGGGCCGAAGGGAACACTGGACACGCACAGTAGAGGTGTTTTTGGGTCTTTAGTGCTCTTTTCTTTGATAATCGTATTCGGGATCTACGTTTTGTTAGTCCCATAGGACCTAAATGAAATGTACCAAGTCCGGGTTCAGTCTAACAAATGAAAAAGGAAATTAAACAGCTGGGGATCCTCTTCTCCCGCTTGACCTCCTTCGTTGGGCGTCCGTGGTATTATACCGGAATGGCCGTAGGCGTCGTGTCGTTCCTCCACCCGGGCAGTCAGGAATTAAGGGAAAGGAAAGAACAAAACCGAGATTAGCTCGAGGTCCTCTGTATTACCTAGCTGCTACCACCACCAGAACGCCGTGCAGGGAAAAACGGGGAATAGTGTGTAGGTGCTTGGTGTTGGGGAAGTGCACAAACCAGAAATAACCACACGTGCCCTAGTTTCCCGTGCCGCCCCACCACCACCAGAACGACCCCTTCAATGCCACTTGCCTTGGGCCACGGCCCGGGATCAGGGCCGTGGCGTTGGGACCCGGGGCGTCCTCTCCCCTTCCTGGGCCGCCGGGTTTGTCCGCACTGTACACCGCTCCAGGGGTCTCTGGTCTTCCTTCTGTCTCACCGCTGGGCTCCTCTTCCGGATCGTCTCGCTCTCCCCTCTTCTCCGTCGCTTCCGTCTCTCCTCTCTTCTCCGTCGCCTCCGTCTCTCCTCTCTTTTCCGTCGCCTCCGTGGTTTCTGTCTCTCCTTCGTTGCTCTCATCACCGCCCTTTTGTTGGTCGGCTTCTGATGACGTTGGGTCGTCCTCATTGAATCGACCCAGCGCCACTAGACCGCTGCGCTCCTCTGGTACGTTTACTGTGTCCCGGCCCATTTCCCTCCACTTCCGGTCCGCTGGATCCTCGGGGTTCTCACAGATACTATAATGGATTTATTACAATTCATGCTGAGCCCCGAGAACCGCTCAAATCTGGTATATTCCCGTAGAATTGGTGCGAGATGCCGCTGCGGTTCCCTAACGAACAGCACCAAATTGTCAGCATACAGAGATATGTTTATAGGCTGCAGCGCAAATCGCAGTGCTGACGCTCTATGGCGCTGTCTGACAACGCAAGCCATCGGCTCCAGCATCAGGGAAAACAGCAGCGGAGAGAGAGGGCACCCTTGCCTCGTGCCCCTGCGGATCTGTATGGAGTCCGATGTCACTCCTGACTCTCGCCATTGGATCAGTATACAGTAGCAGCACCCATTTACAGTAAAACTCAGGCAGCCCCATTCTTTGCAATATCCTGAACACATAACTCCACTCAATGGAGTCAAATGCTTTGGCAGCATCTAACATGACTGCTATGGCTTGAAGGTCAGGGTTCAAGAGGTGGTACATGGCGAATATCGTGCGCAGGTTATGCGACGTAGATCTGTCCGGTATAAAACCGGATTGGTCTGGTAAGACCATGTTTTGCAACAAGGGATGGATTCTGGTGGCCAGTATCTTTGTCAATATTTTGCCATCTATATTAATGAGTGACAATGGCCGATATGATTCGCATTGCGATGGTGACTTGTTCTTCTTGAGAAGAGTAATTATTAGGGCTTCCCGGAGCGTGGGTGGCAGCCTTCCTTTCTCATATGCCTCCTCATACATGTCTAACATGTATGGTATTAACTCATCTGCAAATTCTTTATAGAACTCACTTGTGAGCCCATCCGGCCCCGGAGCCTTCCTGTTCAGGAGGGCCCGTATTGCTTCACAAATCTCAGCTGCCTCAATCAGTTGGCTTAGGTATTCCCATTGCCCATTGGATAGCCAAGCAAGCGCGATATCTGCTAGGTATTCGTCTAACTCACGAGGGTCTGTCTGACCCCTCAAGGTATAAAGGTCCGCATAGAACCTCTGAAATTGCGATAAAATTTCTCGCGTAGCGTAATGGTCTCCCTCTGTGTCGTCCTTGATTTTCATTATAGTGTGTTTATCACTTCTCGTCTTTATTCTGGCAGCTAGATTGTAGCTTGGTCTCCCGCCCTCACCATACGCTCGAGCAACATGTCTCTTCGACAGGTAGCGCATTTCTCCCGCGGCCAGATCGTTATATTCTATCACTAACTCTTTCATTTTAGCTAGTGTGTCTGCGCGTGGATTGGCCTCCTGTTCCCTCTCGAGTTGCTTTAGCGCAGCCTCCACCCGCAAGAGTGATATTCTTCAATATGGCCGCAGTTGTACTAATGCATGTTCCTCTAATGGTGGCCTTAAAGGCCTCCCAGAGCGTGGCAGTCTCACTGACCGATCCCTTATTTATACTAAAATATTGCGAGATTGCCTCCCTGATTGTGGCTTTGTAAAACGGATCTAGCAGCACCTCTGCCCTGAATCTCCACGTGAACTGGCGGGGAACGCTCACCAGGATATGCAGATTGAGCTTGACCGGTGATAGTGTTCTGGGCAGCCGTCCTATATCAGTCACCCATGCGTTCGCCCCCCTGCTTAATAACCAGAAATCTAATCTCGACCAGCTTCCATGTGCAGTGGATGTATGCGTACCCTCCAGTCTATCCGAATTACGGATCCTCCATGCATCTAAGAGGCCCAGCTCTTCCATCCCTTACCTGATAATGTGGGCTGCCTTGGGGGAGTGCCCCCCCTGCTTGCTAGATTTATCCTTACAAGGATCCAGGTGCGTATTTAAGTCTCCCCCCATATTATTTCTGATTCTAGCCACTCACGCAGCACATTCAGTATACCAGCAAAGAAACCTGGTTCGTCTGTATTCGGACCATAAACATTCACTAATGTGAAGAGTGTCCCATGCAGCCTACCGTGCACTATAGCGTACCTACCAGTGTCGTCTACAATAGATTGAATCACTGTGAACGGAGTGCCTTTCTTTATGAGTATAAGTACACCCCTCACATATGACGAGTAGGACGACGCAAGATGGAACCCAGCCCAGTAAGTACCCACCCTAGATTCAGTGTGCCTCGTCAGGTGTGTTTCCTGGAGCAGAGCCACCTGAAAATTGTGTCTGTTCAGGTGGGCTATTACTTGTCTAATTTTCTTAGGGGAGTTCAAACCATGTATGTTCCATGTCATACACGAGAGCGTCACATTATCAGCAGTATCCTTTCCAGTCATCTAGACTACAACACACAATGCCTGTAAGTGGGAGCGGGCTACAATAAAAACGGATATCTTGGGTGTCAGCAAGCCATATAAAACATTCCCGTGTTCCCTTCCCACCCCTTTTCCCCTGCCCTCCCATGACAGCATCCCAATCATGCTGAAGACAAAGTCCCCAAAATTCCACAGTCCCCAACAGTAAATAGTACTTATCAGTTCAGATGGGGTTCTCCCGATGGGGGGTCATCAGGAGCCCAAACAGCCTCCACAATGGAGGTGGCCAGGCGAAGCAAACACCAGACATCCCCATATTCTTCACGTATATGCTAATGATAGTTCCTACTCGGATCCATGTGAACTTTGCGTATCACTGTTTCTGCACAGCCGCAGCCTGTAGCCAGTTAACTAGTCCAAGTCTTCTGCATCTTGCGAGTGGTGAGCCCGTTTTGTCTTCGCGATTTTTTAAAGAAATTCCTGCACTGCCTTTGGAGAATTGTATATTTTGTGCTGCCCATTGTACTCAATCCGTAGTTTGGCCAGGTATAAGATGGCATAGGTTATGTTCGCTTTCTGTAGTTGTTTCTTTACCGCTTGATACTCTCTCCTCGCCGCTTGAACAGTAGCTATAAAATCCAGATAAAAAGCGACTTGGTAGCCCTGATAGCTTAGCTTCTGCTTCTCCTGAGCCAGGCGAAGGATTGCGTCACAGTAGTTTAACAGTTTAGCTATGACAGGGCGCGGGGGTGCGCTCGAAGGTGGTCTCGCCATCAGTGACCTGTGAGCACGCTCCACCACCAGAACAGACGATAAGCTCTCCCGGCCAAACAGATCCGTGAGCATCTGCTCCACATAGAGCTCCATCCTGCTGGTGTTCGTGGTCTCCGGGATGCCAATTATGCGCACGTTACTGCGTCGTGAACGTGCCTCCAAGTCTTCGTTTTTGGCTTGTATGATGCTTATAAGCTATTCCATTTTGGTACGTTTACTGGTCGTGGCTTGTATGTCGTCCTCCGCAGTGGACAGCCTTTGCTCCGCTTTCACAATTCTGGAGGCTTGTTTGCCCAATTTGGCCAAAATGGAGTCTATGCGTTGGTTTAGAGTGTCCATTTTGCCATCAATAGAGAAAAGGCTTTACTGCATAGCCTGTAGTGTTGCTTCAAGCTGAGGAGACCCCTGGTATTCTGGTCAGGCTCTGAGTCTCGCTGGTCTCCCTGCGCGGACTTCGCTGTTTTCTTTGTCTCAAAGGTGAGACGTGATTGACCCTTCTCTGGTTTGCCCATTATTATCAGCTGTTCCGCGCTGGCCGAATGCAGTTCAGAGCGTGGCCTGGTCTAGGCCCGATGTTTTTGTGTGCACTGATCAGGGTTCTGACTCCCTTCTTTGTAGCAGCAGGGGGACTGGACTGAGTGCCGATGAAGGGCTAACTGCCCCACACACCTTCCTTGCTCCCCAACTCAGCGCAGACCTCAGGATTCCATCAAGCACCAAGCACCAACCTCTCACTTGTGGTGTCTGCTGCTCCTAGGCCACCCAGGCCCAGCACAGTGGGCCGTTATTTATCCATGCACAGCAGCTGCCAGCCTTCGTGTCCCCAGGAGGGCTCCAGTACAGTGCGCGTCCACCCCCCCTGGGACCGCGGGAGCTCTTCACTACCTTGGGGCACCGGGGGCCGGCTCACAACGGCACCGCTGCTGTACCCCCGCTGGGCCAGAAGCCTCTCCTCAGGCCGGCAATATGGCACCTCAGCACTGAAGCCGTTTGTGCCTCCCTGCTCTGCGTTGCTCTGCCGGCAGGTTACCTTCCGCATTCACTATATAGCGGGTCCGGCTGCGGTCTGAGACACACCCGGCCCGCTCTCAGAGTGTGCTCCCACTGCGGCCGCTCTACACGCAGCTCACCTGTGACCGCTTCTCTGACGATGGCGAGCACCGTAGATGTGTTCCGCCAGGCAGGCAGCGTCAGACGATGCTGCCCAGCAGTCCCCGTCACGGATCTCTCGGGCAGCTTCTTTCACTCCGGGCCGGCCGGTGCTGACACCTCTGCTCCTTGATGTCGCTTCACGGCCTGTACCCGGATTCCGTCTTATCAAGCCGTCTCCGCAGAGCTGTTTTCTGTTATGTGCTCTCCTGCCTGTTCAGGGATCGGCGGCCGACACAGAGGCCCGGCCCAGTGCGGCCTACCACGCACTCCACACGGCCGCGATCTCGTTGTAGCGAATACAGATTTTTAAGCTGCTCGCTGCCCCAGAAGCAGCGAATCACCACCACACACTGGGGACTCACTTTTAGGGGATGAGAATGCTGGATTGGCGGATTATAATCAGATTAACGCTCGGCCGGCGGAGCTGCACTAATGTGCGGCAGTCTTGCTTCGGGCTCTCTAGCGCCCCCAACCTTTCCAAAAAAAGTTAATCCACCTCAGCTCCTTTTTGAAGAGTTTCAGGGTGATCCATCAAGAGGGGGCCGCGAAAAAAGGGGGTTCCCAAAACGCAAACTCCCCATGCATTTTCCATAGACTTCTTTAACCCGTTTACCGCGGCGATAATTTCGCCGCAGTGCGGGGCGTTCCATTATGTGGGCGGGCCGCGTCGGCCAACGGACGTGCGCAGCACTACCGAGGTAGTGCTCGCGACGGCCGTTGGCCGACGGGCGCACTTAAGGGGTTAAGACGGGCTACAGCAAAAACTGCTGAACCGAATTACACCAAATTCGGCAGGAGGGTAGATCTTGGCCTGCAGGTTGTGCTTCTAGTGATTTGGTGTAAATCCGTTCAGTAGTTTTTGAGAAATTTAGGGTAAAAAATAATTGTATATTTAGGCAGTTGGGTCCGAGTCTTGAGAAACTCTCGCAGGAGCACCAATTTAAAATGGAGCTTTCTGATTGGCCCAGGGAGATTTATTTCCCTTGGCCCATCTTGCTCCCATGGGAGTCAGAATACAGCGGGAGCGAGCGCTCTGACGGGCTGCCAGCAACATGAGAAACATGCTGCTGGCAGCCATTACAGGACTCAGGGACTTAGTCCCCTGTCCTGAATTTATAAACAAATTAAGATATAGATGGCAGGGTATGGCTACCCTGACCACGCGATCCTGCGAGACTCTTTCAGGATTGGAAAAAAAGAATGGCGGCTGGCCGCATTCCTTAGTTAAAGGCCCCGGGGAGCCAACCCCCGTTGCTGAAATCATCAAAAAAGGAGAGGGCAGCCATGTGGCCCTCTCCCTGAGCCTCCAGAGGCCCCAGGAACCCCATCCGTGGAGCCAAATTTATTACTAAAGGGGAGGGGGCTGTGCTGCCCACCTCCCCAAGCCATTAATGCCTCTGGGAGCCCACCCAGGGGCCAAAATGTGTTAAAAAGGGGAGGGGGTTACACAGCACCCTCCACAAGCCTCTAAAGGCCCGGTGCCCCCTTCCCCAGGTAAATTTAAGTAAATGGAGAGGGAGACCGCAGTCCCCCCCTCCCTGAGCCATTAATGGCCCCCAGGGACCCGATACCTTGGGCCGGCTCAGGTGCTATGTCCCGGGGAGCCCACCCCAGGGACATAGCAGGTTTTGCTGCCCGCAGCAGCTTGGGTAGGGAAACCTGTGTTTGCTCTCGCTTGGCAGGAGCATTTTCAAATCTCCTAACCAAGTGGGAGCAAACACCAAATCCACTCTTAGTGGGCGGGAGCTCCAAAAATGCTCCCGCCCACTGGGAGCAGACTTTAGATCTGTTTCCCTGCCTGCAGT